>JAUZST010009250.1:0-13099 GCA_034779995.1 Parotocinclus haroldoi
AGCATGCGAAGTAATAATACTGTAAAAAAACAAGTTCTTACTCAATTCCAGTCACCGTTTGAAGAACTTATCCAGTGTGTTATGATCGGCTTTAGCAGCGGCTAAGTGACTTTTGGCTTCGTTTTTTTGTAGTAAATGGAAATGTTAGGCAAAGACCTGTAGGTGGCAGTAGAGGGCTGGGGAAAAAGTCGGTCCGAATAAGCGGCTGGTCCCGGTAACCTGAATGGACTGTACCAAAAAAAAAAAAAAAGGCGGATCAGCGGAACAAGCAATAAAAAAGTCGCTAAAATGAGGCGGTATTTCAAAATGAATATGAAGAGGATCCAAGGAGAACTGCTGAATAACCTGATCCATCATATTCAATTTGTAAGCTTTGCGGTTTGAACGAATCATGATAAAACCTCAAGTCAAAGCAAGTGCCTTCCAAAGACACCCCAAAATACACGTCTAAATCTTTATCACAAATTCCAGCTTAAAAAAAAACAAACAAACTGTACAATCACTGACCGACAGATTCAAATGATGGCTTATCCTGATCGGTACTGGTCCATATTATGTGCGTTTTCTTCCATCTACAGAGCACTGGGCCACGCACACACACACACACACACACACACGCACGCACGCACGCACGCACGCACGCACGACCGACTGACAGCTACCGAAACAGAACGTAAACAGGATTTCAAAAACGTATTCTGGCTTAAACATGACTTTGCATTTGCGTCCAAACGTGGTAATGCTGTTGTCGAGCAAGAAACATTTTTTTTTTATCTGGCTGCCCTCCGAACAGCGCAGCTAATAGCTTTTCTCCCTCATGCTCTGCCACTGCGGATGATCAGTAAAAAGATAAGGAACTAAAATAATGAGCTTTCTGTATTCCCCACATCTCTTACACACTCTCTCCATTTTTAACAGCGACCCCGCTCTAGCCGGGGTGGAATCCGTCTAATCCGGGATCGGTCATGCCCAACGTTCAGCCATAACGTTATAACCACCTGCCTAATGTTGCCTAAAGCTTCGTTTCCCCCGTGGTGCCAAGGCGTGCCATGTCTAGCTGTCCTCTGGTATCTGGAGCCAAGAGGTTAAGAGTCCTCTAAATTGTTCCGTGTGGCCACTTCCTGCAGGCACCAGTAGGGAATACGGCTACCAGGATCCAGGCTTTCCCAGCATCAGCGCTTGCCGTGTTTTGATGTGTCAGTTGTTTGGCTGAACTTTCATCGATTCGTTGTTAATTACTGCTGAATCCCGAGACTGAGATTGATCTTGCGGGCTGAAGCTTACCGAATAAAGCCTTGGCCGGTGAGCGGTGAGAGTGGTCACCACCGTGTGTGAGACAGTTGTGAGAAACGCTAGCCCAAATGCAATAAAGACGAGGGAGGAGTGAGACTGAGCTAACTATGCTTTCTAACTCGAAGGAGGTAATGGTAAAACCAACACACTTAGGCTGATACCGCAGCTGATCCCTGATCTCAAAGAAAAGTACAACTGATCCCCACGCTTAATCCTTCAATTAGAGCAGATCAGCTTGGGTTCATCCACAGCGGCACGAGATTCCAGTGCCAGCTGACCTTGTGCTTAATGCCACCTCAGGTTGGCACCGGAGATTTTATTGTTTTTTTTTAACACTAACCGATACTAAAATTTCTGAATGTTTTGTTCATTCTGACAGAAGTGTGAGTAAGAAAATTCCTGTCGGACAGAGCTTCGCTCGCCGATCGAGTCCCCGTTGTCTTAATCGTGAGACTGCGAGTTCAAAGCCTGGCTCCAGCAGCCTGCCATTTGGACAAGGCCCCAGCCTTCTGCTGCTCAGATCAATTGTAAGTCGCCCTGGATACGGGCGGCTGCTAAATGCTCTAAATGCTAATCAAGTTTTGCCAGGCCCCACTCTCATGCCAGTCCAAGGTCACTCCCGGCACGGCGTTCCACCGGCCGGCCCCCGTTATTAATCATACTGAGATCTTTTCCACATATGCCTGTCCAGTCCCGTACTCTCTGACCACCCTCGTGTCGTAGGCATGCCCACGGTGGCACAACCGAATGAAAAAAGAATTGTAGGCGTGAACGCTGTTTAATTTTGGATTTACCGGTAGTCTCTCGGCCCATTTTTGACACCCGACTGGCAAAGCGAGGAAGCCAGTGCCAGAACGAACGGGCCAACGAGCAGACGCCAGTCACAACACAGACCTCCGTCGTCACCTTAGCAAAAGCGTGGTGAGTCACCCAGCTCGTACGTCCGAGGAATCCCAAACGGGACGTTACCCCCCATGCAAGTCCATGCCAGTCCCAAAAAACAGTTGGTTAGAATACCTAAAGCAGAAGAGCGTCCCAAAACAAAACCTGGACCAACCAATGAATAAAAAAATGGCTAGAGAAAACCGGCGTGGAAGCAAGAAGGTCAAGAAGGTTCGAGGCTTTATTGGGAAAGTTAGTCTGTTGCATTTCTGTTTAACTTGCCATCGGGTGTTTCGAAAAGGGAACAGTTTGTAGGATATCACACGTATGGAATTCCCCCAGGTCATAAATCAGAGGTGTCACACCCACACGTCCCACCAGACGGTCCCGGATTGATTGGTTTGTGCTCCGTGTTATGACTGGTGTGAGAAAGGCCGCCGTTCCGAACGCCCCCGCTGCCGACGCAGTCTTGGTTAAAGGCATGTCGGAATGTGAGCGAGCAGATCTCGAGATTCCGAGCGGCAGGTCATAGACGTGCGGGGCTTTAAAAAGCAGGCCAGAAGTGGAGCGGTTGGAGACATTTTCTCCACGCTTGGTCCTGGTAATTGTACCCTCGAGAATATGGACCTTCTCGCCTCAAAGCGCTGATTACTAAAACTCTGTATGTTTTCTCTCAGCGTGCATGAGCAATAGAAGAAAGTGCAGTATGAAACAAACCTGATTGATCCCGAGCCGTTTTCACTACTGTACAGGAAATCACACCCCCCCCCCCTCCACTCCATTTCCAACAGGTCGCAAAGGCCAGCGACGAGATGGAGGAAGCTGCTGTAATCCACCCGAGTTAAAAATCCTCTTATTTGTCGCCTATTGCCGTGGCCGTTCAAAAACAGATGGGACTCGGTACTAAACCCTGTATTGATTACAGAACCGCCGTCTCCTCCCGCTCCAGAGCTGCTCGGGGCCCGGGGCAGTTTATGGAAACGGTCATTAATTATGGGTGTAGGGGGAGGCTGAAAAGTGCCACCCCACACACAATTAGAGCAATTAGGAAGCCACGGATGAACTCCATGCCCCCCCCCACAATTCGTAAACCGTGCTTTCAAGAATTGTAAATTTGAGCTGAAATGATTAGTCTGCAGGCAACTGTCTTTGTACTCGAGTCAGTGAGGGGAGATGCCGCACATGCACAAAATGAAATCAGTACCCCACGTGCTCAGTTACTGACCGTGTGTGTGTGTGTGTGTGTGTGTGTGTGTGTGTGTGTGTGTGTGTGTGTGTGTGCGTGCGTGCGTGATTTGCCACGACCTGCCAGGTCAGTCGTGATCCCAAGACGATCTTTGTACCCCGGTGCCGCGCGGCGCCTGTGTAACCACGGCAAACTGCATTCCTAACGAATTCCTAAGGACAAAAACGCGCCGCATTTTCAAGCTGAAAGGGATCTCCTTGAAGGTCCCCCCCCCCCACCCGCTTAAAGCCCATCTAGAAGTATCTCAGAACGTTCTCGGGATGTTCGGGCTCGGACGGTGGGATTGAAACATCTTCGTGCTTGCGGACGCAGAGAGAAAAGCCTATGCACGTTTCTCCACGCTTAGGCCGGGGAGGGGAAAGTGGGTCAGCTACTCCAGACGGTCTTGTGTTGTGTTGAGCTGCCTCTCCTGCGTAATCACGCCCCTCTCTTTTTATCCCACACTGGACCCCTTTGTTGCTGCCCGACTCCTTGTTGTCTTCCTAAACGTTCTTGCTTCCCTTCCTTTCCTCGCCCTTTCCATCTCCCTTTTTGTTGCTGCTGTCCCAAGAGGCCGCCGTGTTCTAGAGTAACCGTACCGAGCAGCCTCATCCTGACTCCAGATTTGCACAGAGCAGATTAAAGGGATAATATAATACTAATCTTTTAATTATTTTATTAAGGACTGTTGATTAACCGCTATTCGGGCCGTTTTCTGAAAAGAGGCATAGACCAGGGTTTCCTTTCTGTTCAAACTGTACACCGACCAGCCATAGCATTAAAAGCAGTGGCAGGTGAAGTGAGTAAGATTGACGCAGCGATGTTCTGCAGACCGAGTGTGCCCTGCATGGCAATGGTATTGGCTCTTTCAGGAGGGAAACGCACCCTGCGTATACACTCCGAATTTGGTTCCGGAGAGGTTTATAGAACCCTTCAAGGTGTTGACCTGGCCTCCAAAATCGCTGCGTTTTAATCCAGTCGAGCATCTGCAGCTCCACGCCTCGATGTTTCAGCGTTACTGGCTGTTATAATAAGAATATATAATGGGTTTAATAAGAACCCCTCACTCTGTGTGTGTGTGTGTGTGTGTGTGTGTGTGTGTGTGTGTGTGTGTGTGTGCGCCCATTCTATACCATTACAGTTGTGACTGTGCATTTGGACAGGTAGTATTCTCTTGGTGTCTGCCAATCCCACATTCTGCTGACAGACTGGCAGGTGGTGAGGCATGAGTCATTACTCCAGAGAAGGTGTTTCCACTCTTCCAGTGGCTGCGTCCTGTAAATGTGATGCTCTTAGGCTTTTATTCGACTGCCCAGCCGTGGGAACTCGCTCCGTGATGCACGCGTTGAACAGTTCTCATCACTTGCAGTCAGGCACTGTGTGGCCACTTTAATGCACCTACGGCTACAGCATCAGGAGGTTGCAGGTTCTAAAACTGGCCGAGTAACGCAAACAAGGAACGCATTCACCCGTTAAGCAGCGCACGTGGCTCGACCGCCTGCGCTGCACCGCTGTCGGACTGCCGGGTGAGCACTGGTGTGCAAGTCCGCGCGTTCCCGCCTTCGTGCCGGACGCTTGTGCAGCCTTTTAATTTCACTAACGCGCAGCTGGGGTTTAGAGCCCATTCAGCTTTATGGACACACTTTACGTCCAGGCTGTGCCGTAGTCGAGCTTGAGAAATCGGATAACCTTGTGCTTCCTAAAAAACGGCTTGTCTTAAAAAGCTCTGGCACTTAAGCGCCTCAACAATCCATTTAATTAAAACTATACAATAAATTACAACCAATGCTATCAGAGCAAAGTAAACAACGAGCAACGTGAATTATGACCTTGCGCATAAGGGAGCGGCTTTTTTTGGGGGCGGGGGGCGCACGCGCGGACCCGAGGCTCTCACATAAATGCCCAGTAAGGGAGTGCTGACATGTCAATCATTGCTCCTTTTTTCCCCGCCCCTCCCAGAATGCACTGGGTCGGTCGGCGCCTGTGGAGAACGAGCGTGTACGTATTTCATGGAGTGGAGAGCACTGATTTCCTGAGAGCCCGAAAAATATGCACTGATGTCCTCTGTAGTCAGTTATGCAGAGAGCGAGAGAGCGAGAGAGCGAGAGAGCGAGAGAGCGAGAGAGCGAGAGAGCGAGAGAGCGAGAGCGAGAGAGCGAGAGAGCGAGAGAGAGAGAGAGAGAATTAGTGAGGCTAAGACTGTCCTTTCAGCTCTGTATATGAGAACACTGCAGAGGAGCACTAAAACCCTTTAATCCACTTGACTGACACTGCTCTCTCTCTCTCTCTCTCTCTCTCTCTCTCTCTCTCTTTCTCTCTCTCTCTCTCTCTCTCTCTCTCTTTCTCTCTCTCACACCTCGTTCTCACTCCCTCCATATCTGGGGCCAAGAGAGCTTAAAAGACCTGGACTCGATCATTTCTTTCCATTTCTTTCCTCTCATCTCAAATCCTTGGATCCTGCCGTGTTTGGTGGTGCCGCCGCCCCCTCCTTGGGCCTGCCTAATCGCTCCTATAAGTACTTGACAGGAAAGGAGAAGGGGAGGAGACAAAGCTGGCGTGTGAGTCCGTGTGCCCACGCCTATTACAGGGAGTAAGGCCATGGTTAGTAAGGAGTAGTGGCTGACGGTTTGGACCTGTTCGTAGGGCCATATCTGGGGTGTGCACATCTCTTCTTGCTTTCTGTTTTTATGGGTAGAAGCAGAAGAAGGGAAAACTCCTAAGTCTCCTAAAAGTTGTTCACCTGAGGAGCTCTTTCAGGGTTTAGGATGCTCCGTGAATAACGTTTCTCTCACCTGGGATGTCCCAGCTTTAAAAGGGAACATTTCTTTGATTAAAAAAAAAAAAAAAAAGGTCACCCTAACAAATGCACGTTTTACACCTTTTATACTTATGTCCTTATTACTTAATTAGCTAATGTAGCACAGCTAATGTAGCACAGCTAATGTAGCACAGCTAATGTAGCACAGCTAATGTAGCACAGCTATTGTAGCACAGCTATTTTAACACAGCTAATGTAGCACAGCTGTTGTAGCACAGCTAATGTAGCACAGCTGTTGTAGCACAGCTAATGTAGCACAGCTATTGTAGCACAGCTAATGTAGCACAGCTATTGTAGCACAGCTATTGTAACACAGCTAATGTAGCACAGCTATTGTAGCACAGCTATTGTAACACAGCTAATGTAGCACAGCTAATGTAGCACAGCTATTGTAACACAGCTATTGTAACACAGCTATTGTAGCACAGCTATTGTAGCACAGCTGTTGTAGCACAGCTGTTGTAGCACAGCTGTTGTAGCACAGCTATTGTAACACAGCTAATGTAGCACAGCTATTGTAGCACAGCTAATGTAGCACAGCTGTTGTAGCACAGCTATTGTAGCACAGCTATTGTAGCACAGCTAATGTAGCACAGCTAATGTAGCACAGCTATCGGTGCAGGAAGTGCAGGAAGTTTGGGAACGAGGTTGAAAGTTGTTTTGAATTTTAACTGTAATTCTGACTTAATTGCAGGACAAGAATAAGAGCTTTGTTGTTAAATGTAAACAATCAGGAAGTCCCCGTTAATCAGCAGGATGTTTAAACCATGCTAATAGTTCCTACATTACATAATAGTTCAGACATCCTAAACTGTAGCAAAAAAACTGGATGATTCTGGTTTGCCGGTTCCCTGAATGAGCACGGGCTCAGACACACACACACACACACACACACACACACACACACACACACATGAAGACTGCCTGGAGGCTCCAATACACTAAAGTATTCATTTTATTTTATAGTAATTTAATGGGCTGGTACTATATGGGCATGAATTACACCGTTAAGTGTGACTGGATGGCCGGATTTAAATGACGCTGTCCCCCGAGATGCCAGCTCTTATTAAAAAAAAAGAAAATGTAGCTTTGCATTTTTAGCGGTTAAACCCGGGCTCTGACCTGTACGAAGGTCAAAGTGTGCGAAGCGTGCGGAAAGAGGCGGAGAAGCGTCTGCGCCCGTGTGTGTTCTGTTCAGCGCTCAGGGGTGAATCTAAGGGTGAAGGCAGACGAGTGTCTCTTCATGCTTAACCGCTCTCCAGCTGAGCTTTGAAAACCTAATCCCAAAGGACTCACCTTCTTCTGAACACCTTAAAAAAAGACCTTCTGCCTTTTTACACAATACCCTCAGCCTAAACGTCACATCCCAAACCACGGCCGTTTAACGTCCTCATCTGTGAAACACGTAGTGCCCAGATATCTAGCTTTTGCTTTTGGGACCCATCTGAAGGTTTGAAAAAAATCCTGGCACTCCAGTAACCTTTACAGTCGACACTATGATAAAGAACCGTAGTGTTCTCCTGGCCTCTACCCACACCCAGATCTGACCTTCACACTACCAAGAGGTAAATGGAACATGACCTTTTTCTCTTGACATTTCCGCTGCTCCAGTCCCAGCATTGTTGTGCTTTGGGTGACGGTGCAGTGCTTGAGAACTTCTGAGTCCAGGATCTGCTGGACCGGGCGCTATCAGGCCCTACAGCTTGGGCCGCACCACGTAACGCCGATACACGTTTTTTTTGAGCCATTTATTCAGGATGACGTGAGCGAATGAATGTGAACCTTTAGTTGCCAACCCCCTCGGAACGCCTCTTTATTAGACCAATTCAGAAATGTTTTTTCAGCCTCCCAGAACCGATGGCGTTTGAATTCCGAGGTTCCACCGCATCGCTCGCTCCTGATGTACAGCACAGCGCGTTGAACTTGCGTTGCTCTTGGGCTCCTGCTTGGCCCCTTGTTTGTGGAAACTCTTATCGCTGAAGCTCCGCCTGAACCGTCTCGGAACGGCGTCTCTTGCGGAGGCAGTTTAGAAATCAGTAGTAAGTGCTGCGACATGCTTTAGCACTTCAGCTCCGTGAGCCTGAGTGCCTGTTCTGCCCGATCTAATGTTCCTCCTGGACGTCTCCCCTTCACAATAACAGCACTTTACACTACGCCAGGCGTCTCTGGCAAGACGTCCATTTGATAAAGTGACTTGTTGAAAGGTGTCCGTCTGTGACAGCGCCCCCGAGGTATAGGAGTTTGTTTATTAGGGTCTTGTGCACTCGGTTATTCTACTGTTTGAGTCAAATCGCTGGTTCGGAGCCACTCGCCCAGTCGGCTCGCTCTATTCTTTAGCTCGTTTTTGCCTAGCTGTGTATTGGCCGGCTTGGCCGCCGTTATCCACCACGGCCGCGTGCAAGAGACAGCAAAGCGTAAAAATAGGCGGGCAGAAACAAAGGCTCAGGCTGATGGACAAACACGGGGAGGGAACGTATAATATCCATTGCAGTTACCGTAGATAAGGTGTACCGGCGCCCAAATGAACATGCCACTGATAAACAATAGCAATATTCAAAGCTTTCCATTTGCCGTGCATTTCAAGCTCATTAGCATTCTCGAGCCTCTCTGAAACACAATGGATATTCACATAAGCCTGTTCACTTGGGGACGGAGAGAAAAAGAGAGAGAGAGAGAGAGAGAGCATAACAGAGGCCTAAGTGGTGCTTTGTCCATAGATGCTTAAAGGAGGACTCTGTGAAACACAAGGAGAGAGGAAAAGTGGAGGAGGAGAAGATGGTGATCTCGACATAATCACTGGGAGGAAAAAGGGGAGCAAGGCCAGAGAAGTAGCAATTATGCTGGAATGATAGGGCATGAGCTCAGGGTGGGACACTGGCCAGCAGGACTGGCACAGCATCACATAGCCTACATTACATGGCCGAGGAGAAGGACAGAATGACAGCGTGCTAGAGACCATGGCAGGGCCACATGGGCCTGGGCCACTTCTGAAGCCCCTGAGAAATGGACGGAGACAAACAGAAATGGGTCGTGAAGGTTTAACAACAACGAACCTCCCCCACCCCTTTAAAAAAAAAAAGAGTGGATTTATAGCAGAGCGCTGCGTTTTGCTCCTGCTCCTGCGTTTTGCTCCTGACCTTGTCCAAGCTGAGCGGCGATATGAAACGGTCTGCCTGGAAAAGCGTCAAAAGTACGCCGCGGTGAAATGGGAAAGGCAAATCAAAAATGTGCGTGACGTTAATACCTTGAAAACAATGAAAGAAGGGTTGGGATTTCCGCACAACTCCCTCTGCACTGCGTAGCATCGTTAAACGATCACGAATCTGGAGGAATTCCGGTCCGCGAAAGGGCAAGGGCGCGAGCTTAGACCGGCACTGCATCAAGAACCGTTAACCGATAGACGGCTGACATGGGCAAGGGATGCATTTTGCGTTGGCAAACGCCACTAAAAACGTTACCGTGCAAAACAGATTTACATTTTCATGCTTTTACCAGTTCCATTCTGCCCCCAGGCCGTGCGTTTTTGGCCATCATAAAGATCCTTTACGTCACACTTTGACGTCTTGTATGTCATTTTCGTGATTAACCGTTTACTTTGCATTAACTAATCGCCCAAGTAGGAACCACATTCCTAAGTGTTTGCATTTCCTGCCGGGAAATTGAGCAGTTTTATACTCTATTTAAAAAGGTTTAGAGTGTTTCATATGTGATTGCCTGTTCTGGAAACCGAGTGTTTCTTCAATTCGACTCATTCCCTCTTGGTTGTGTGCAGCCAGCAAGGTTCGTTCAGTCCTATTTCTACGTTGTGGCACTCGTGTTTTCTGTTCAGGTTCCTACCTGAGCGGTTCGCTGGTGGATTTGGGAGGGAGCGATAGGCGCTGGCTTCGCATGCTCTTTGTATAATGATGGTATAATGCTTTGGGTTACAGTAGCATAAAAAGACTGTAACCATGGTAACACAATGGCACGGCTGTCGATGAGGAGACGCTTCGTGTTAAGTGAGCTTAATTGAGATAACGATTCCTGGATCTGTTTGTACATGCGTGGCAACCTTTGCCGTAACCCCCGCTGCCAGAGTAAATAAGGAAATGCTTGGGTAAGCTTGGGCCCAGTCGGAACACGGCCCAGTGGCTGCACGTCTCCGTCTCATGTAACACTCACTTTAAAGCCCATCGTTGACCAGCCGTCACGCAAGTGTGTGACAACATCGTGACAAGCCCCAGCGGAGCCCAAACAGAGAGCCACAGAAATGATTCATCCCCCTCCATTCGTCCCCCGTTCACCCAGGCCTCGCTTTGGATTCTTTCGGAGTGACCCGGGCTGAGAACAACAAGGTTATCAGGACCTCCGATCATCATCCCAGTGGGCCAGCCAACACGGCTCAGGAGCTACCGATTAGGATCACGACCTCGAAGCTGTCTGAGCATTTAGCGTGCTGCTAAAGAAAGCAGCGGCGTCTATAGAGGAGGTTCATATCTAGGCGCCGGCACACGCATTACTCTGTGGGACGTGACACGGCACGCCGCCCGTTGTGGACACTGGTACTAAACGCTCCTAACGGTGGACCGCTGATAAAGGCGAGTCGGCACGGCGAGAGAACAAGCAGGCGAGAGAAAGGAAGAGCTGTATCTCCCCGGTTCACCTGGGAAGAAATGCTAATTCATTCGCACGACCTTGGTTGGCTCTGCCGGTCCAAATCGTGCCACGAGCCAAAGCGCTATGGCTATAAACACAAGGTGCTGGCCCAGAGCGCAGAAAAACGTCCGATTAGCACTGATCATTCACAGGAACTTTACAGTAGAGAATCCAGAACACAGATCCAGCAGCTCCGGGCTTTTGAGGTGTACTTGTGTACTTCATCTGGCTGTGATGATAATGAATCCTAATTGCTCTTCATTAACGGCAGGAATAATGCACGAAGGCTAGAGGGGGTCAGTCCGGAGATTTCGCCTGTCATTCGCTGCGCCCTGGTAGCATTTTTGGCGTCGTAAAAATGTCCCGTCTCGTCCAAGCGATGTGGTCATGAGGCACAGGGCACTTTCGAGATGTTTGTTTGGAGCCAAGTTGGATTTGTCTCTGCCGGTGCTGATATGTGGTGGATACGCCGATAGTATTTAGACTGGAAATTCAAACGCACGGCGTCATGGTTACTGGGCTTACTGGGATTAAGGTCTAGAAATCTGATAAGGAGAGCTGGATTCATTCTCAGTGCACGTATCCCTTACTCGGATTGATTGCTACTCGTTTTCTCAGTCCCGGACGCGGGTACTTTGTGTGACTTTGGCGCTGTTTATGGATTTCTGTACGACTACTGGACGTTGTGCACAAAGTGTATCATTTTGAAGAATAACATTGATGACAACACACACACACACACACACACACACACACACACAAATGCAGTCATGTTTATGGTCGGAAAGTTGCCGAAAACAAAAAGCGGAAGGATCGTTTTTCCAGACTGCCGTTCTCTTTTTTTCCCCTCAGGTGTGTCTTCTTTTCTGTCGTTCAGACATGAATTAGACACGTCTAAGACTGGTTGTTATTTCCTGTTATAATTCCTATGACCCATGTTTCGTTCCCCGGTCATCCGAGAAATCCAAAACGTGTCGAAAACTGGACTGATCCATAGGATGCTTAAAGAGTAAATTCGCTTCTATTTCACGCAGTATTTTTAACCCTTTAGGAATATCCAGGTGGGGGCGGGGCAAACAAAGGAGTACTACCTACAGTGGGACGGGGACGCACGTTTACATTTAGGGACACCATTTACAGCTTGGTGCAAGTACGTCTGGGAAAGGCATCGACAAGAACACGAGCAACTTAAAAAGCCTCTAAACACATCAGCCTCTGGTCCGAACATCACGAAAGGTTAGCGTCTGCTCTTAAACTCCGGCCTCTGTTTGTGAATTTGTCGAGACCTCAGTCGTTAGAGTGAGCAGCCATTAATTGGACGCCTGGTTTCATAGCCCCGCCCCCACACCCCCGAGACCCCGAGTGAGTAAAAACCTGAATGGCCTACAGATGGCACTTCTGTAAACTGAATTTCTTCTCCACCTGAGCGCTGGATCAAAGCCAGCACCGCCACTGAGGTTGCCTAGGTAACACCCCCCCCACACACACACACACACCACCACCCCCAGGTTGCGTGCGTAGGAAAAAAAAAAACGAGATCACAAAAACAAAAGAGGCGGTTCTTCTTTAGCCGTCGACACCGAGGGATCGTGTTGGTCCTGAAAAGAAAAGCGAGAGGGTACGAGAAGGGACGGGGAGGCAAGCAGGGGCGCGTGGCAGCACCTCATTAGGATTCCTGCCACAACCGACTCCCGTCCTGATCAAATTAAACCTGCCCCTGAAACTATCCGAAATGGCTTGCTGGCATGGGGCAGGGAGTGCATTTGGCTAATCAGCGACAGCTAAGCAATTAGGCCGTCACACAATCGCAAGACGGAGACGAAAAAGAAGTATAGGGCTAGGTGGGCGTGCTCCGATTTCGGTACGTGTCGGGATGCGCCTTTTATCTCTTAAACGTATGTATATATGTCTGTCACTGCGGCATTCTTCTTCTTCTACTGCTGCTTCTTCTCTAATGGCTCGTTCAGTCATGCTACAGGAAGCAGGGTGCCAAGCAGCACGTGCACTCTCTCACTCTCTCTCTTTCACTCTCTCTCTTTCTCTCTCTCTCTCTCTCACTCGCTCTCACTCTCACTCTCTCTCACTCTCTCTCTCTCTCTCTCTCACTCTCTCACTCTCTCTCTCACACTCTCTCACTCTCTCTCTCACTCACTCTCTCTCTCTCACTCACTCTCTCTATCTCTCTCTCTCTGTCTCTCTCTCTCTCTCTCTCTCTCTCTCTCTCTCTCTCTCTCTCTCTCTCTCTC
>JAUZST010009251.1:0-13098 GCA_034779995.1 Parotocinclus haroldoi
GTGTGTGTGTGTGTGTGTGTGTGTGTGTGTGTGTGTGTGTGTGTGTGTGTGTGTGTGTGTGTGTGTGTGTGTTATGTGAGAGAGGTTACCTTCATGGGAGAGATGTGAGCGTGGGATACGTAGCCATGGACGCTTTCGATCTGAGAAATGTTCTTCTCGGCCACCTGGACGAGCTCTGGGCCCGGAGTTTCGTCTGTGAGCGGGGGCGAGCTCTGATCCTGGGGCGACCCGTCCTCGTCGTGATGCTGGTACTTCTGCAGAGGAAGCGCAACAAAGGAAGGAAGGCGTGAGAAAAACTCTATAATAGCAAAAGTATTGGGACACAACGATTAATGATAGAAATTGGGATAATTTTAATCTAAATCTTTAAGCTTACCAGAAACAACTGTATGATATGAACTTTGTGGGAAGTTTTTGTTCAAAGCTGTTTGTTTATTTGGTTTCCTCAACGTCGCTATCGGCATCCATAGTCAATACAGCGACACACGAGGTTACATCAGAACTAGTAATGTATACACAGTTGATGTCAATGTGGAGACAACAATTAACCAAACACGTCTTTGGAATGTGGGTGGGAACCGGAGTACCCGAAGCAAACCCACAGACACAGGGAGGGAATGCAGATTCCACACCGAAAGGCATGGTTTGATCTAGTGATTTACTAAATTTATGATAATCTTTAACCTAAAAACCTTTTCTCTCTCTGCCCCCCCCGTCCCTTTTTAAGCAATAATTGCATTATAATAATAATAATAATAATAATAATAATAATAATAATAATAATACTTATTATTAAGCAATAATTATGTAATGTGGCTGATGAGGCAGATGAACACAATGCTTATATAAACTCTGAATATTCATCGGTCCTGACTAACGCAGTTGCTCACCATGAAAACGAGCGTTTGGCCATGAGTGGCTTGAGGAGAAAATGTTAAAAACAAAACAGCACCCACAAAGCGCCCAAACGTCTGTCTTGCACTGGTGTTAGTAACAGGTTCCAAAGCACGTTTTTTTTCCTGAAAATCTTCGCAGCTACAGTTCCGAAAGCACGGTGACAGGTTAAATCACTTTAGGCAAATAGTCCACCACACCATGTGTGTTAGAGTCGTTAATGAACCCTGGCCCGGAATCTCTGTCACTTTTACTACAATATAAATTCCAACCTTTTTTTTTTACTTGCCCCCCCATGAGTATCACAGAAACTGGCCCCCAACTCAGCTCATACACATAGAGCAACATAAGTGATTCATACAGATCAAACCTTTAATGGCAACATTTCAGATAAATGACATCATTACTTTTTTTTTTACTTTTATTTACCCTCATTTTGACCAAATCAGAACACCTCAGAGCAGACTGTGATTTTCGCGCCCCCTGAGGACCAAATAAGCAACTGTTACCTCGCAATTACTACCCTTACCATAACAGTATCACCGATTCATTAACCGTCATTCACACCCGATGAGCTCCTGAGTTGATGGTCTTTTAAGACATGACACCTCTCTAGCTGATCATATATCAAAGAGTTATTTTGAACAAGTGATTTGAAAGAGGAGTAAATGGAGGCTAAAACAGAGGGCAACGATTATCAGCCAACTACAAATAAATCCTTTCCTAGGCAGCTTAACCTCAAGTCACACCTTGGCCCAATCAGAACGGAAAAAGATCTTCGGATGGGAGTTAGAACATCTTCAAGAACCAAAAATAAGTCCAGGTTGAGGTCAGGGACTCCGGTAACCTGTACTGTACTGTTATTTACTGTAACAGAAATGTCGTTCCCCAAACCTGATTATTTTCTAATCGCCCCATTTGAATAAATCCATGTTCTTCAGGGTTGTGTTTGCTATTTTTATACCATTTCCTTATTCCTCGTCCTGTTCTGGGATCTAGATATTATACTGGGTTGTAAAACAGGAGTACAGAATGAGCAGCGCTTTAAATCCTTTCGTTTGAGACCAAAGTGAGGGCAGAACGATCGGAGCGGCGAACGATCATGCATATGGATGCGAGCAGATTAAACGGATATAAGTCTGTTATATAAGGGAATAAAACTGGCCCGTTTTTCAAAGTAAAGTCAGGAGCATTAGAATCTGTCCCTCAGCAGCCAGCATGTTTATGACGGGGACGGTGGCATCCATCTACAGCCAGACGAAATGGAGACTTAATCAGAGGCTGATTATCAGAATCTAGTCATACATGTCAAGCTCTAGGTCGTATTCGGCGGTGAGGGAATTGTGGTGGCAGGGCTTACAAAAGGTCCTGGGTTCAAATCTCGTCTCTGCCAAGCTGCTACTGCTGAATCCCTGTGCAAGACCCTTAACCAACATTAGTTTGTAGGACTATCAGCTGTTATTTGGTACAGATTATGATACAGGTTGTAGGAAATAATCTGTAAACATTACTTAAATCCCTGGACTATATGGCTGTATCAGTCGTAGGACGCTCTGGCTCCGACACACTCCTTGATGATACATCGTGGTGCAGCTGATGACGTGGCGCAAGTTCAAAATTTTCTCACTTTTAAGTCGACACCACCTCTGCTTCATGAATGTTCTTGGCGTAAAGAAGCTGGTGTGACTCACATCAGAAGAACTTTCTCTGACAGAAAGATTATTGAGAAGGTTACAGCACTCTGTATAGACTTCTTCCTTACCACTGTTGTTTCTTGCTCTCGATAAGGCGTCGTATGATCACAAGCTTAACATAAGTGTCTAACAGCCTTCTCATATTATATAATAATAATAATAATAATAAAAAATGTGTTGCCATATCCCGTGAGAGAAACGGGACACAGAGTCTATGAAAAGAAGCCCAAAAGGAATGACAAAAAGTGAAAATCAGATAATAAACTATTAATAATGTACATTTGTCCTATAATGCTAGAAGTTCAATAAAACAACTAGCAGAAACATTAGAAAGAGCCAAACATTACAGGGGGAGCTTTGACTGCTCGGAGTTGCTGAGTTACAAATACAAATGGAACATATTAAATAAACTTAAATCAAATAGTATTTACTGAAAATAAATCTGCATATAAAATTACTTAAAATAATATATAAATAAGCTTATGTTAAATGTTTATCTAGTTGTCTCAAAGTGGGAACATTTTTAAAAAGCTATAATTTATGATAATTATTGATCATAATGATTTGCAGTGAATCCCTTTATTCCTTTAGTTTTAAATCCTAATCGGGGTAAGTCCCTATAAACTGTGCTCGAAGAACTACAATCACTCCCAACTTCTGCAATATGAACACTTGAGAAGGGGGGCGCTCTTTCTTGTACCTCTAAACTGCCATCACCTACTAAACGTCAACTTGTGCAGTGAGCGTAGATACACAGACAAACCGTAAACAGCGCAGGAACTGGGAGTGGCTACGCTTTACAAGCAAATTTACATACAAAAATCTCCGTTTAAGAACAACTGGCAACCAAAAATATCACCTTTTTAAGAATAACTAGCAACCAAAAATGTCATGATATAAGGATGTGTGGGAAACGAAACTTCAGTTTCAGAAGATTGGTAACCAATAACCTCGCTGTTTTAAGAATGACAGGCAACCAAAACCGTCACTGTTTCAGAACGACTGGCAACCAAAAACATCCCTGTCTTAACAGCGACTGCCAACCAAAAAGAAAAAGTGGGTGTTACATTTACACTCATAACCAGAATTCCTTGTACATTCCTTTCTGTTTCGATTTTTTTTTTATTCTTCAGAAATAACAAACCAGTTTACAAGTGAGCTTTTTAATAATCGTGCGTGTCAGAAAGGTTCATCGATTCGCAATATTTAAAATCAATAATGGCATATTGTTACACCCCTAACAAAACACTAAACATAAGAACAATTGAGAACATTAAAAACACAAAGACAAATTAAAATCTGAAAAACAATAAAAATAAGCAGCGCAAACAAACACGCTGTCTTGTTGAATCCCGGAAATAAACGGTGGATCATTTCATTTGCACCCACCTTACAGCCGAACATGAGGGAGATGGTGCTGTTGGTGCATGCCACCTTACAGTGGCACAGCATGGGCGAGAAGCAGTCCAGCTTCTTGGTGGTGGGAGACATCTTCTCACTGACATTTTCGGCCAGCGAGGAGCCGGACGCCCGTCTGAGGCGGGAACGTTGCCTGCTCCTGCCCCTCTGGCCTCCTTCTCCTGCCCCACTTCCCCCTGCACCACCTCCTCCTCCTCCACCACCTGTGCTGCTGCTGGTGCTCCCCGCTCTCACCATCCACCCTCATTCCTCGTCTCTCTCCATCACGCCGAGGAAGGGATGCTTCCTTCATCCAGCAGGCCAGTCTCCGGGTTCTCCCTCCTCCTCCTCACGCACCGGCTTCACTTAGCGGTAATCCTTCTCTTATCCCGTGCCCGAGGTGCCTTCCGACTGTTGTCCGTCACGGCAGAGACGTTTGCTCTAAAGACCCCATGTGCGTGGATGCGAGCGAGTGTTCGTTCAGGCCAGGCAGAGACGGAGCATCAAGGGAAGAGGCGGAGAGTGGGGGAGGAGCGCCGAATGGAGCCAGTGTGTGGGGTTTGGCATCACATGAACACCGTCAGAAACAACGCCTCTCACTCCATCCCAGTCTCGTCCCCGAGGGAAGTCAGTGTCCAGGGTGGGAGGGATATGTAACCGAGTCAGAAAGGCAGAGGGGCATCCAGGACAGAGGAACAAAACACAGAAGCACGTCCGGACACAGTAAATATGGTTATGAAAGGCATTCAGGGTCAAACACCTCGACCATACACAAACCAATTAAAGTGCAGAACCACGAGCAGAGGTGGGAATTAAGAGGCTGTACTAACTATAGGTGTGTTGCGACTTTGTTTGTACTTTCCTCTACTTAGTTGTACCTAAGCTGTAAATGGTATTTGTAAATGAATGTACCTGTCCTGTTGTACGAAGTACTGCGTTGTTACCTCCATCTTCTCTCTAGCCTATAACCTGTGGTGCTCCGTTTTGTACTTAATGTGGTCAATAAATGCTTGGTAACCAAAAGACATTTAAAAAAAAAGCTGTGCTGCTTCCATTTTAGATTAACTACGACTGAAGAAATAATCAAAACATTCAAAAATCGTAAACAAAATGTTCTACTGTAGATTCAAGTGATTTTTATTATTTCAAATGCATATTGTACTTTTGTTGCATAAGAATTGAAACAAAAACAATCTTTAGTCCACTGCAATGAATAGAAGTCAGAAGGAGGAAAAAAAAAAAAAAAAGTTTGAAAGAACGACCGGAATTTAAATAAGTTCTAGCTCAGACTGAAAAGCAAAGCTCACTCCAAACGGAAATATGATTGCACCCTCTGGCGATTAAAAAATGCAATTGCATTAGATGATGTAATAAATGGAACACATGATATCGTACAAAAGTATTGGGACACAAACTCGCATGTGGCCGAAAGTATTGTCGAATAGGACTTTTAATTCAATAGGACAGAACTTTTAATTCAACAAGAAAAAAAAGTTTTCAGTGTTTAGAGAACAGAAATTTACTTTTATGTCATTTAGCAGATGCCCTTATCCAGAGCGACTTACAGTTCATACAGTCTTACAATCCAAGCAATTGTGAGTTAAGGGCCTTGCTCAGGGACCAAACCATGGGAGCTTAGCAGAGGTGGGATTTGAACCCTGGAAACAGAAATTTGACCACAGTCCCAGAAATAAATAGCAACGTCTTTTGTGAAATGTGAAATCAATAATTGTGAATCGTATCAGGAGCACAGCGTTTCGTTACATCCCTTTTTGTATTTTTTTTGTTTTTTTGCGGGTTTAAAACGAGGGGGAAAAAAAAGGTTTTGACACCTGTTTTGACGTCCGTTCCTTGCTCACTCTGCAGATTTAAAAATCATTTTGGATGCAAACGTGTGGCCAAAAGTATAAGAACACTTCTTATACATAATGCTCTTTTAAGTAGTAGAGGTTTCTTCCCTCCACAGCTGCATGTGCAAATTGCTTTTCAAATAAAACCATCAAAACTAGTAATGGTAACTGCAACATTGGGAGTTACTCAAAACATATCTGTATTGTGTGACGTAACAGATAAGGCATTTTGTTCTGGTATCGCTCAATACAGATCGAGGTCATCCCAAAAACCCAAAAGGGTTTTACCCATGAATGCGATATAATGACATTATTGGAGAACATGAAGCTTCTTGCTGTTACGTATCAGCTGCTGCTGATAGGTTCTTTATTCAAGCCATCCTGGAGCTTGATTGCCATCGTTAGACTCCTCTCTGACAGGTTTCGGATTGAGCCAGAGTCTTCCTGAAGATATTTGGCACCGGTGGCTCCATCTCTGGAGGGAAGCAGTCAGCGGGGTGGAGCATTAGCACAGCATTAGCAGCCCTAAAGAGGGGAAGTGAAGAGCGGAAGGAGGAACGGTCCGTTCTCATCCCGCACGTCGTAATCAGGACTCTTTCAGAGCGTACACTTTAGGAACCGAGGACTTTTTTTGTTACAAAAGAAAAGCGTTAGGTTATGACTCTCAATAGGGTTAAGGTCAGGAAAATAAATCATCATGCTCCTAGAATCACTGTTTCACAGTTTGATCATTGGCATCATGGTACTGGATTATGCTCACGTACAGAACCTGTTACAGCGGGCACTTTGAAGCTTCTGATACTCCACTCTACACTGACAACTGCTGGAAAAAAAATTCTGTCCTTTTAGGTTTAAATCGCAATTTGAGAAAAACACCTTATTAATTTTAGATTTGATTTATTTTTGGAAATAAAGTGTGCATATTTTTATTACTACTAACAACAGCAGATCTCTCATTTATAACGCTCAATGACAGTCTTGGAATGATTTTGTACAACACCCTAACCCTACCATCAAAAAGTGCACAGCCTCTTTTCACAATTTCCAGCCTAGAGCCTAAAAAAAGCTTCTCAGAATGCTCTGCTCCACCCCATTTACATTCTTTGGTCCAGGAACTACAGTTGTACATCTTCATTAATGACCAATGTAATGTACATGTAATGCTTCATGACACCACTAGAGGGAGGCACCTGAACATCACTAAAACACGGACCGTGGATCCATTTCCCTGATTCACAAAACTGAAGAAAGAGAATTTAGGAAGAGTCGTAACTAAAGTAATAATAAATTCAGTCTTATATTTTCAATCCAAGTTCCCTCCATACGCGCGTCTCTTTCCAACAGTGCTTTCTGGTGCCCACCTATCCGACCGTCCAAATAACGCAAAGCAAAAAAAAAAAAAAAAAAAAAAAAAAAAAAAAAAAAAAAAAAAAAAAAAAAAAGGCCCCAAGAGGGCACAGATAGCCCCGATTTCCAGGATTTCTCCAAGCTCCCAATACCAAGATGCAGAGACGAAAGGAGATTAGTGAACAAGACTTACAACAAGATCAGAGATTTAAATAGTGAAGAATGTCATTATGCCAACAGGACAGGTGAGAGCGTGATAAAGTCTGGCATGAAACTGCAATGGGAGTAAGCAAGGAACGGACGTGAAAACAGGTGTCAAAACCTTTTTCCCCCTTATTTTATACCTGCAAAAAAATAATACAAAAAAAGGGATGTAACGAAACGCTCTGCTCACGATTTGATGCACGATTATTGATTTCACATTTCACAAAAAACGTTATTTATTTCTGGGACTGTGGTGACGTAGTGGTTAAGGTACTGGACTATGGACCAGAAGGTCCAGGGTTCAAATCCCACCTCTGTCAAGCTGCCACAGTTGGGTTCCTGAGCAAGGCCCTTAATTCACAATTGCTTGGATTGTAAGACTGTATGGATTGTAAGTTGTTCTGGATAAGGGCATCTGCTAAATGACATAAATGTAAATTCCTGTACTGTAAACACTGAACAATTTGGGATTGGAATGAAAGATTAGAAGATAATTTTAAATTGTAAAACAGTTGAGACAAAGCTCCATTACAGAAAGGACAAAAAGCTCTACAATAAGAAATCAATCTGACTCAACAATAAAAACAATCTTAAGCCGTAAATAATCAGGACAAAACATATCTTTTTATTTCTGAAAAACAACAATTCCGAAGAATGTGTTCTTTACTCGTATAAAAATGTAAACACGAAAAACTATAGTTCGGAGTCATGATATGCATCTCTTAGTATAACCGCGCCACCTGGTGTTACAAAAATGAATGTCGAAAATATCTAACCCGATCAAACACACAGCGCAGCATACCAGGGGTGCCCCCGTAAAAATTAGATGAAAATCGCCGCACTTCACAAACAATAGATTTCTTTTAAGTATAATGTAGTGTTGAGTATAGTAAAAAAAAAATAATAATAATAATTTTTTAAAAAGATAACCTGGCAAGACCGCTATTTTGTATGTTACAAAAACAGCTTTTCTTTTGCTCTGGGTCAAAACTCAGCTTTTTCAATTTAAAACACTGAAATTTAAGAAAAAAAAAATAATTATTTTTTTTAAATAGTGCATCTTTACTTTCTCATAATCAACTGTCACTGAGAAACGTAACACAATCAGCAAACATTAAATCAAAATTCTATTAGATATAGATAAACTAAAAAATTATATACAATAGTACAACATTAAAGCTTATAATTATTAGAATACAAAGACAAATGTAGTCTAATAATAATAATAATAATAATAATAATAATACAGTAAATAAGATAACACATTAGTAAATATTAACATGTTTATTATGAAGCATGATATCAATGCAGCTTTCCGATTTCAGATTGTCTAATATCTACTACCCATCTTAAAAGGTGACAGTGGAAAGGGAAAACCCTAAACGTTACAACAAAGAAACCTTGCGAGGAACCGAGACTCAAAAACGCTTCCAAAAACAACAAAAAGGAGCAAACAAAACCCCTAAAATTGTGAAATTGTCTAACTATCACCTTTTTTAGCGTTGCTTAATTCATTCCCCAGACGGCCCCGTGTTCGTGTAAGGGCAGGACCCACATCCCCAGTGGAACTGAAAAGCCCTCGAGACCATCCAGTCCCCAGATACGGGACAAGCATCATAAACAAAAGACCAGATTCATGCCTTGTACCAGTTATAAACATGAGCTCTGAACTGGGTGTAATGACCGATTTAAAAAGAGGACATGGAAAAACAGGGCAGATCGTGTTTCTGAGTCCCGACCTAAAATTATTGTCCTGGAGATTAAACTGGGCTGTTGCGTGGAGCATGTGAACCACACCAGGGTTCTGCCCTCTCTCAACCAGAGACACACCCTTCATGTCACACTCAGACAGATCGAACAGCAAGACATGGCAGTAACACTCTACGGACAAAAGTATTAAGACGTTTCAGATTGTGAAACTCTAAATCAGGACTAACGCCGGGCACCAAGAGTTTCACACTGCATGGGTTTAACCAATCAGAGGTTTAAAGCACATAACCATTAGACTCTGGAGCAGAGCAAACAGGTTCCGTGGAGTGACAAGTAATGCTTTTCTATCTACCAGTCTGATGGGAAGTCTGGCTTTGGTGATGCCAGGAGAAGGATACCTGTCTGACTGTAGGGTTTGGGGAAGGATAAATGATGATATGGGACGGTTATTAGGCCCCTTCATTCCAGTGAAGGGAAATCTTAATGTTTTAGCTGAACCAAAACATTTTGGAACAATTGTATACTTCAGTCTGAAGAAAGAAACAAAATAATACGAACTGATAAGAAACGGAGAGAAAAAGAGAAAGGAAAAGACGGGCAGGAAACAAAAGAGAACAAAGAAAAAGTGAGAAAGACCGAAAACTCAAAGAAAGAACAAGACAAATAAAAAATAAATAAATAAATAATTTTTTAAAAAAAAAAAGAGAGAAACAGGAAAAAATGTGAGAAAAAGGGAAAACAGTAAAGAAAGAGACAAAGACAATAAAAAAGATACAGGAAAATTAAGTAAAAAGATAAGAAAGAAAAAAGAAACTAAAAAAAGGAAACAAGAACAGGGAAGGGGTAAAGAAAAAAAAAGGTAGAGAAAGAAAAAAAAATAAATGATGACAAAAAAATAAGAAAGAAAAAGAAAAGCAAACAAACAAAAAAAGGGAGAAAAAGAAACAGATAGAAAGAAAGAAAAAGACAGACAGAAAGAACGAGACAAAGAAAAAGAAATGGAGAGAAAGAAATTTTAAAAAAGTAAGAAATAAACAAATACAAGAAAAAGAAACAACAATAGAGAGACAGAAAAAGAAAGACATAGGTGGGAAGTAAAAATAACAATAAATAAATTAAATTAAAAAAAAAAAAACCTCTCTGCCGAATGGGAACAGTATAGTGGGGCAATTTTTGTTGTTATTTGGGGCTTATGCGGATCAGAGGGATTGTAAGCCAGGTTCTCTCACACCAGCATGTATGTGACCTCCCAAACACTCTTCTGAATGAATCCCCAAGTTACAGCCCAAAATATTACAGAAAGAGTGCAACATTTTAAACGCATTCTTCACTCTGGTTATTATTGTGTGATCGAAGATTTGCTTTTTATAAAAGTAGCTAAAAGAAAAACAATTTTCCGTATTACAAAAAGGTACCGTTCTGATAAAAGGGATTTTGAGTAAAAAAAAATAAATAAATAAATAAAAAAAAGAAGTTTAATTCCCGCTGTAGGCGTTTAATCTGTAAACAAACTGTGCTCACTATCATAGAGCAGAGTGTCCTTTTGGGAATCAATCCTAAACTTTACTCCTGTGTGTCAGCAAGCAAATGCCTGATCAATACATATCCTAACAGCATGGACCTCTCCAAACATCAGTCTGAACTTAGAGAGGGGACAAAGGTCCAAAGAGGGAACAAGCTTCAGCAAATACCCATTTGTTTTTAGGCTCTACTCTCTATTTAAATCAGACCTACAACCCCAAATCATATGGAAAATGCATAAAGAACAACCACAACAACAACAACCAGTATTCCTTACATTTACTTTGACTTTTATTTCAGTGCAGACAGTAGGAACCAGATATATTTCATGTTTTGTTCTGGTCAACTTAATTTCATTAGGGAATAAATATCCATTCCTGCATTTCAGACCTGCAGTTCATAAAAAAAAAATAGAACACGGCAATTTAGGGCTAATAATGACATCAAACAGGTGATTACATTCATAATTTGGTATAAAAGCAGAATCCAGGAAAGGCTGAGTGTTTGATAAGTAAAGACGATCAGAGGAACTCCAGTTCATCATCAAATGTTTATAAACAATCCGCAATGTTCCTCAAAGAAAGATTGGAAGGGATTCACTTTAGATATTTCTCCATCTACAGAGCATAATATCATTAAACAATTCAGAATCTGAAGGAATTTCAGTCCTAAAAAGCCTAAACTGAAGAGAGGTGATCTCTCTCCGCTCCCTCAGATGGCACTGCATCAAGAACCGTCATTTATCATGGATAAGGGATTACTTTATCAAACCTTTATCAAGCTCTACAATACAGAGTTACATTTACCAATACCACTTACAACTTTACTGTACAAAAAAGAAGCCTCATGTTAACCATGTCCAAAGCTCTGACCACTTCTCTGGGCTCAGAGGCATATATGATGGACCACCATGGAAATGGAGATTGTACTCAGACCAGTCTTTTTTTTTTTTTTTTTGGACCAAAGACAAAAAAGAAGGATCCAGAATGTTATGAGGAACAAGTCCAAAAGCCAGGCCCTATCATGGTATGGGGTCGGGGTCCAGATCCTTGGTAAAGGTCATTTACACTTCTGTGATGCAGCATTAATGCAGAAAAGTACACTGAGATTTTAGAGCAAGACAAACTGCCTTCAGGGCGACACCTTTCCATGGATGTTCATGCAGTTTATAACAAGACAAGGCATGGCTGTGGAAAAAGAGGGTACCCTCTACAGTCCTGAACTGTCCCTAATAGAGAATGTGTAGAGAATTTAGAAATGTTGACCCCGTACTGTTCCACATCTTGTGGTGTATTTTGAGGAAAAACAGAACAAAATAACACATGAAAATCTAAACTCACTTCATGTATCACTTGTTACATCTGTAATAAAATGTCTAAGTGTCGAGAGAAGTGCTAAATGTTTTACAGTATCAATGCTTTTTGGAATTTGTTGCAGGCCTAAAATGCAAAAAAGGATGTTTATTAATTAATTAAAAGTTAAAGGAAATGTTCTTGTTTTTGTGCGTCTCTATAACAGCTCAGTGTTGTGCATTTGGGTGAAGGGGGATGACCATGACAATTGGCGGCGTGACATACGACTCACTGCTGCACCAGATCGTCTGACACACAGACCAGCTAAAGCTAAAGCCTATTTAAAGAGCGCTCACAAACGAGACGGATTATTCACACGGGTCCTGCCTGCATATGAGATCTGCTGATGAGGGGGCGGGGCAATACAGTCCAGTGGAGTTCGGGCGGTCACCAGCCTCAAAATCGTTAGGGCCCATTTAGGAAATGCCAATTCACATAAAGCTCCCTGGAGTGCAATCGGATCAGTCAGAGTCTGACCTCTCCTCTGAAACGAATGCCGTTAGAACAGATGATCGGATCAGAGCAGCAGCTTTGGATTTTATCTGATTATTTGTTAGAATAATATATCGGTTCCAAATCGGATGCTTTAGTACTCAAACCTCAAAACCAGTGTTACATTATGTAAGTGTTTTGCTGTGAGGTCCCACAGATGCAGGATCTGTGGGGAATTTGGAGGCCAGGGCAACACCCCAAGCTTTCTGACCACAGTTTTTTCTTGGCAAGATCATAACTTTAGTGCTACTACAGAGCACAGATACAAGTTTGTTGTCATTTCACACACTGCTGTCCACATTAAGGCCTTGGCAGCCACTTCTGAAATCCACCTCCTCTTTTTTGCTTTATCAGTAAGAGTTTGTGATCCTGAACGTCCTGCTCAAGCAGAAGGCGGGAGATGAACATTAGAAGCCAGTACATAGCAGAACTTTATTTAAAAACACAGGAGAACAAGGTGAGACAACAAAACTAAGATCTGCACAAACAGAATACATAAATGGTCCAAAACACTAGAGACTCATAACCGTAATCCTTTGCCTCCAGGGCTTTATTGTGGAGGCGTCCAAATACTTTTTCACATCCAGCATATTAGACGTCGGGCCACAAATTAGGGTAAGACACAATTGAATGCTA
>JAUZST010009252.1:0-13097 GCA_034779995.1 Parotocinclus haroldoi
TATATGCTTTGGGCTCTCCTTGCTTCACACATTCTTTGGCTTTGTCAACAATAATCACTCATCATCTGCCAAACATTCTATGCTCTTGCATATTAGTATGTTTTACTTGGGGTCATAAGCATCACTGATTCAAGCAGTTGATTGATAATCTGAGAATAAAAATAATTTACTCGCTGTTTTCCATCAGTATAGACTATCAGACTTTCAGTCATTATGAAATAGATACAATAATGAACATTTTTCATGCCTGGAAAAACAAGACTTTCAAAACTTTCAGATAAAACTGCATATAGACCAGACCATGGAGAAGTGTGTTTGAGGTGCAGAATGGGGAAAACAAATATTAAAAAAGGAGGTTACATATCACTGAGTACCCAGTTTATTACATACACCTATGTTGTATTCCACTCTGACCATTATGTCAGGCACTATGTCCACATACTGTAGGCGCATACTGTAGGTACACAATTACTACATGTGCTCATCTATTGATGTGACTTGGTTATCTGTTTGCTTTTCTTTGCTATTGTTTGTCTTAGATAATACAGGCAATTAACTTCACTTGATCCTCATTTCATTGCTTTGGATCTATTGCATATTCCTTAAGAAACATTATAATGCAGCAACATACAACTAAATTGATTAACTGAGTAAGCATGCCAAGAAATACCTTATGTCTCCTCAAACCTACAAGTTTAAATAAATGTTTTACAAAGCCAACGTCTACATAAGAATGCATCATCGTTGAGAGTGACATTTTCTTCAGTTTTGGAGATGTTTGTTAACGCTCGCTCATATTTGCAGGCCTACATTTATTCAATAATACTGCTATTGAACTGCAAATAAAATACATTCACCTACTCAACAAGGTCAGAGAAACATTCAATCTGTGCAGTCACTCATTCACTGTTTCAGTATAAAAAGACGGCCTTCAAACTCCCCTGACTTCTTGGCTTTTCAAACACTGAAGCAGATATTTAGTACTGGCCAATTCAATGGAATGTAAAGGAATGGCTTGGCAAAAATCTAAACAAACTGGAATGCTTCACTTGCTTATTTTTTGTTGTTGTTGTTGCTGTTTTTACATTTGGTGCCTTAGTTTTGTATGATATGTGGTGTATTGTACTGTATATAACTTACTGCTAGAAAAAAAAAATGTATATTATAGAATGTAAATACAGATGTAGTCTGTTGAGTCTAATAAAGAGAATAAAAAAGATTATGGTTTAGTTAAAGTGCAGACTAATAAAGACTTAAATGCAAGATGTTGAGATTTGTCCATTGCTGTTACACTGGTCCAACACTAATGGTCTCAGGGAAGAAACTGTCTCTGACCCAGCTGTTTCTGGACTTTATACTTCTGTACCTCCTGCCACTTGGCAGCTGTGAGAACAGACAGTAGCCTGGGTGGGTAAAGTCTTTTAGAATTTGTCTACTCTTCCTCAGACATGACTGGTGTATAAGTCAGATTATTTTGCACCTAAACCCCAGTGATGTACCAGGCTGTCTACACCACCCTCTAAAAAGCTTTCCGCTCAATAGCTGTGCAGCCCCTATACTAGGTGGTGATGGAACACGTTAACCCTTTGAAGGCCAAGGGACATATTTGTCCCTTACCTTTAAATGGACGCCAAATGCAATTATAACAATCTACAGTCCTGAAAGGATTGAGAAAGAAACACTTTTTCTTGCAACACTTCACTTCCCTTCAACCCTTCAAGGACAGTTTGCTGTTTCTAACACATTTGGCATCCATTTGAAAATATGGGAAAAATATGACCCTTGGTTCTCAAAGGGTTAAATACTTTCGTTAGTACCATTATAGAACAAACTGAGGATGCAGAAGTTCAAGGCAAATCTTCTTAGCGTGCTGAGGAAGAAGAGGCGTTGATGTGCCTTGTGGTGCATTCAGCCCTGAGGGTCTCTAGTATTAAGTGTCAGTGAGGAGGAGGTAGTAAGGACACTGCCTCATCCTTACTACCTAGTGTCGGCTGGTCAGGAGGTTCAGAATCCAGCTACACAGAGAACTGTTTAAACCCAGATCCTTAAGCTTTATGTTGAATCTAGAGGGGACAATAGTGTTAAATGCTGAGCTATAATCCACAAACAGCATTCTCACACACATGGTCTTATTATCCATGTTGGGAGAGTAGTGTGTAGTGTCAGGCAATTCGGTGGACCTGTTTTGATGGTAGGCAAACTGTAGTGGGTCCAGCCTCACAGACCGAGAAGAACAGATGATGTCTCTGAACAACTTCGCAAAGCATTTGATTTACAACAGTGGTCAAAGCAACTGGGCACAAGTCATGTAAGCTAGTAACCTTGGCTGACTTTGAAACAGGGACAGTGGCTAGTGTGAAACGCGCTGCCACTACAGAAGGGGAGACAAATATGATGAATATATCGGTAAAAAATGCTTTTAGGACTATTATACACATTGTTATCATGTACTTTTAGCCTTTACATTGGCCATGAATGACTTTACAGAAACTGTGATTGAAGAGCATGTTTCATCATGGTGTGGGTTCTACTGAATATAATAAATCAACAATCTCACACACCACTAAAATGAAAGCTCCAACACATGCTTGTCTTACTCAGTGAATGTTCCCCCATCTTCTGTTTATCAGGATTAGATGAAAGCACGCGCCTCTGGAGGACCATTCAGAAAAAAACAGAGAGCTTCTTATGATTAGCTTTCATCAAGCACACCAAAGGAAAAACATAACATGTTCACACTCATCTAACTTCTGTTCTCCTCTAACCCTGGATTTGCACCGGAGCTATTTTCTGCCAATAGCCAATGCAGAAATTTGATCAAAATGATCAAAGGAACAGGCTTCTTCACACTCAAGGAAATAATGCCATTCAATGTGAGATGTAAAGAAGCATTTCTTTTAAAGTATGTAATTTCAGAGCTTTGTAATTGTCCACTTCCCATCAGAAATGTCTTTCTTTCATTATTTTTTTCCATCTGGAACGTTTATACATGTTTATATGTTTATACAGGAATATCATACTATACTGTGAGCAGTATAGATAAACGTACACAATTTATAGCAATCAACACACCTAATGCATGTCTTTGGAATGGGTAATGAAACTGGAGTACACCCACACTGATATGGGAACTCTACACACTCTACACACGTCCAAGGTTGTAATCAAGCTGGGGATCACTGACGGTGTGTGGTAATATTGCTAAGCAATTGTGCCCACATGCCATCCGTGTTAAGGTTAAACAAATAGATACTTAAGTGCTTATATATTAGTGTTGTTTTATAGGGTTCAAGCTCAATAAATGTAACCTAATTGGAAATTAAATATCATTATTGTTTTAAAATATTTATATTCTGTCCTGTAAGTAGCATAATTGTTCCATGATAGGTCTTAGATCGACATGTACAGGGAATTTGAAAACAAGGAAATTCTCAACAGTTTGAGAATTTGGGGACCAGTCTGCTTGGAAAGATGGTATTCAATCCAGAGCTGTAGCCAATAAACAGATTTCTAATCTATGTCCTCTGCTGTTCAAGATGGGTCAGTGCTATCCTGAGAGCCATGGCAACTGCATCCTCTATGGACTCATTTGCCCTCTAGGCACACAAAAGCTGGTCCAAGAATAGAAGTAGGATGGCTTTAATATGTTTTATGACAAGTCTTTGCGATGAAAGGCGTGAGTGGTACTGGACACCTACCACCTATCACTGGGACATCAACTGGTGGACACAGTCTCATAGCATACATGGTATGAGCATCACCTGCTGCCTTTTTGACAATTACAATCAGACGGATTCATGTCACCTCCCGAGTGTGTGTACTGTAAGAGAGTGTCCAGTGGTTCATTGAGGAGCAATGTAATGTGTTGGATGCGTTTTCTTCTACTGGCCTACTTTCAGGTTGTCTCAAGCAGTACTGTGCAGATCTGCACCAGATCCAAAGACTTTATTTTTGTGTTTCTGTGTCATGTTAGGACGAATCTTTTGGTTGTAAGGCTCTGAAGAAGCAGTCGCTGAATCCAGGAAGTCCCTATCAAAAAAACACTTTATTAAGTGTACCATGTGGTCTGTGAAAATATACCAGAGCTAAGCCGATCGGCAATCCTTTTCTCCTGCAATTCAGCTACACGCCCGAAGAGAGAAGCCAAAATATCCCCCTCGTACCTTGCCACGTGATTTTAAAACTCACCTAGGCTCCTCCTACCTCCTACCTGGAGCAAATGAAATGTACTAACGCCCCGGCTCCATCTTCCCCCTTAAGACCCGAATGAGGAAGGGTCCCTAGCAAGTGCACACGGCCATTTTGCACAAAGGACCACGTGGTTAAATCCCGTACAGCTTCTTGTAATTCTTATACGCTTTTTTATGTTTCACAAAACCGAAAACCGTGAACAGTCATCAATGACTTCCTGTTTGGGAAAACACTGTTGGTGGTAACACTGCCAAAGTAAATTCTTATGTAAAACAGAATATGAGTATATGCATCCATATCCTTATCATAGAACACATACCATTTGGTAAACTGGAAGCAGTCTTGCAGCAGCAAAAATGCTTCTTCATGCCAGGTTTAATAGCTCAGATGGTGGGTTTCTGTGACTGGTGGCATGTATACAACTACAGCATCTCCCATGGCAGCTAAAATGGTCTACATATCAGTGTCAAAAACTCTAGGTCAGGAGAGCCATTTGTTAATTACATAGATAGACAAGCCACCTCAGCGACACACACCATATTTATTTAAGTGGTTCCAGATCTGCCTGATATTTCAATAGTTGTATCCATACTACTCCTGAGTTAAGCCAAATTTTAATGATCATCAGTTTGATGCTCTGGAGCTCCCCAAACATACCCAAATTGACTTGTTTCTCTCTTTCTTCCACATAAGCTTCTGCACTTTTGTTGTTCTTTATCTACTCAGATTAATTTTTAAGATGTTCATATTTATTATTTTTACTATTGGTCAAACAGAGAAAAATTAACCATTAGCAAGAGCTCAATCAGTAGGTCCCTTTTCATTTTCAATTTGAAAATGTAAATACAGTACATGTGAACGATAGAGGGACAGTTGAAGAGCAAAGGTAATGAGTTAATTCTGTCATATCTAACATTGTGTCTATTGTGTGTATACTCCGAGACAGAGAATGTGTGGTGACTATAGATTAAAAAACATGGGAAGGCTGAGAAAGTGATGCAGAAAGAGTAAAAGCAAGGCTCTGCAGATGCTAAAGAATATATTGATCATTTTTCTTTGTCCCAGGCCTTTTTGCTTTCAGCCTGACGCTCAAGATCCCATCATTATGAGGGCAGGCTGAAAGACCACGGAGCTCAACCACACAGAGCTGCTTTATCATGATGCACTATTTAACAAGCTTAGCACTCAAACTCACATAGTCTTAAATACACTGCTCACAAAAATTAGGGATATTTCAAAAGTAATATGAAGTGATTAAACAAACATTTTATTTTGTCTTATTAAAGAACATCATCAAAAAAGCAAGAGAAAAGTCAAAGAAAGTTGTTTGATTACGCAATTGCGATGCAAACTCAATTATCATAACTGAGTAGAAAGTGACAATAAGATGGGGGGAACAGAAGCATGTTAAACTGGACAAGAGTACCAGACATTGGCTGTAGAGTGTATGGTCAACAAGACTGCTAAGACACACTGACAGTGATGGGGCATGGATAGGAAAAGATTGTTTGTCCCTTTGGGAATTATACATCTAGCCATAGGACTGATTAACTAAACCTTAAACATGTTTAGTCAAAAGTAATTTATGAAGAAATAATAATTTCTTAGGATGTTCTCTGAAAAACAAGACTATCTCAGTAAACTAGTTAAATTTGCATGTAGTTTTATCTGTTCAAACAAAATTACTGCAGGTTTAGACAGAGGCAGGGATACTGGAGGTTCAGCAATGGCCTCAAGCTTCACTTTGGTTCCCCGAGTTTGCTTGTTTAGTATTTGTTGAAGACAATTATAGACGGTAAGGTAACTTTGTTGACAAACTGGAGGTCATCATCTCATCTTTGCTCCTCAGAGGCTCAGCATTTCATGGATATTGCTTTTATACCATGATTACAATCACCTGTTGACATTACTTGTTTGAAATCGTATTATTATTATGAGTTTTGTTACTGTATGTAAAAAAAAAATTACATAAGTAAGTATATGTACTTATGCATGTATCACAAAAATTATGGGATTTCATTTGAGAATATTTAATTTTGAATTTGAATCTACAGATAGACAGATTGTGTGAAAATAAAGAAAATTCAAGAACACTTATCTTTTTACATAAAGACCACTCAAAGAGGTAGTGTATAGTAATCTGCCAGGTCAAGTATGAACTCAAAGTAAATTCTAAGCAACTAAAGGCCTCTCTCTTATTCTCCAGCATCAGGAGAACACTTAACAACAATTGTGTGCTACAAGGAGCTTGTCAAGTCTCCAAAAAGAACACTAACGCACATTCCAAAACTATTACAAAAAAAACGTTGACCCATGTACCATCTCTGGCACATAGTGTGGTAGTGTCTTGGTTCAGTCATCTGCATCTGGACCTGGGCAGCTTTAAATCATTGATGAAACACAGTACTCTGAATTATGCTAGCAAATTTTAAAGGAAAATACAAGGACATCTGCCTATGCACTGGATCTTGAAATACAACAACGCTAAGCACACAAATCATTCTAGCCAATATAGTTCAAAAGTAATGTAAATGTGAAGCTATTTTTAATGGCCAAGTCAAAATACTGACCTTAATCCATTATAAACTGGGACAAGCCTAGCTTGTAAGACACTGGATTATGGACCAAGGTTCAAATACCACAACTGCCGAGCTGCCACAGTTGGGTCCTTAAACAAGGCCATTATCCCAGTGCTTGAATAGTAAGACTGTATCAGTCACTCTGGATATGGGCATCTGCTAAATGCCGTAAATGTAAATTAAGGGACCTGAAGCAAGCAGGTCATGTAAGGACACTCACCAACATCCCAGAATTTGAAACTATTTCATGTGAAAAAATTTACTGAATTGACCAATAGTTGCTCAAAACAATTAGCATTGCATATACTGAGAACAACAGTTTATATACTTTTGCCACTTACAGGCATGTAATATTGGATCACCTCCCTCAATAAATAAATGTCCATATAATTATTTTTGTCTCATTAGTTTGAATTTTATGCACCACTATAGCCAACAATGAATTATTATATGCATCAAGCAAGTCAAGCAAACAAGCAAACAGTTTCCATACCATGTCCACAGGTGTGCATGTCTAATAACATGCCTCAGTGGTGTCCATAACAATGGGTGGCAAGGAGCATTGAGCTGTGGATGGCACTGCCCATGTACTCCCCCATCACCAGCAGCCCAGAAGGGTCCCAGAAGCTCTAAGTGGCATCAGATCCCTCACCTCCACAACCTGGACCTATGCCTGGCCATCTGTTCGCCCTCGCGCAGCTGTCAGTCACTGAAGATGAAAGAAAAAATTCTCCCCAGTTGGGCATCAAGCATGTGTCATTCATCTTAACAGTCATCCTTCTATCTCTTGCCTACCTTCAGCTCCTGTGGCAGTAGTATGCACCAAAGCTTTCCCTTCATGCACTGCATACAGCCTGCCATTAGCAATCTAATCTCAAAAGCTTCTCTCACATATGTTTCAAAGTTTTCTTCATGCAGAGGGAACAAACCAATTAAACAAAATATACACACTGCCTGACACCCCAAAATACAAAATACAGCTGTCAGTCAAACCTAGCTGGGAAATAACTTGTATTTAAAGAAGAGTAAATAAGAGCCTTAAATGACAGCATGTTGTTGAGAATGCTCATTAAATAGTTTTTATTAATGTGATATTTGCTTGATTGTAAATCCCATTAGCTCATAAATATGAGTCACTTCTGTTAGCTATGACTATAACCTTTCTTGACCTTCTTTAATGTCACAAATTCCTTTAGAGTTTAAAAAGTAAATCTTTCTAAACTTACACCATTGTTCATTGGAAGACATACAGTAATTTCAGAATATAATGTTTCTATTGTTAAATGATACTGTAGTATGACTCAATGTGGCACTGCAGAAAGGTCACTGGTCAATTTTCCAAAGTATTATAACCTTTTCAGGTTGAAACATTCAGGAAAAAAATAGTTTTCAATTAGTGAAAATCTTATTAATGCAGAGGTATGCAATATTCATCACAAGGGACCTGTGTGGCTGAAGGTTTTTAGTTTTTCCACCCCATCCTCTAGTTTATTCATGATCTTTAAATGACAGATGAAGTATATTGGGCATAGTTTCTGCTTTGCTGGAACAAATACCCACAGGCACACCCCTGTTTTAAGGGAGTTATAAAATGACTGAAAAACCATGTCAGAAACTACATCTTAGATAGGTAACTTTCTATATATTCTATTTCTCCCTTTCATTTCCCTTTCATTTTCTAACCTCCAATGAATCCTACACCACATAGTTGTGTTCAATGGGTGACCTTGGATGTTTACAATAATACAGAAGCCACTAAGATCTTAAGAGTTCTCTATGTACATGTCCACAATCATTTTCTATCGCACAACATGTGTTGTACTAAGCAAATACTGAGGTATCCTAGTCAGGGTTGTTGGAGAGCCAGTGCTTAGCCTGTGGCACATGGCACAAGGCATAAACAACCCTAGACACTGTGCCAATCCATTGTATGGCACAAACACTCATACACACATTTAGGGCACTGAACGTCAATTAGCCACATGTATTTAAAATGTGGGAGGAAACCAGAGTACCTGGAGAAAACCCACACGAGCATGGAGAGATCTGGGGATCTGGGGAAACTGTGAGGTTGCAGTGCTAACCACTGCACCACCGTGCTGCCCACACACCAACAGAGTTGAGGTTTTGATGGATACAATCAGCCAGAGCTGCTGCGGGCAGGCCTTCAACTTTTGACATGGATGTAGATAAAATGGATGGGAAACTAAATATGGTTCTCTGCTTAGAATCATAGCACATAAAATCTACAAGTACAACATACATCTCAGACATACCACTGCCAGTGTGTGTACAAATGCATTTTAGCATTTTTTGACTATAAGTTACCACCTTCTAAAAAGCAGCCATCATACAAAATGGAGTCAATGACATGGTAATGGCAACATTTGCAGAGATACTGTGTATAGTTTATGTTAACAGATTGTCACTTTTGTTCTTAAATCCACTAGTAACCCTTTTATTAGATATATTATTCTGTAATATGTATGTATACCTTGTCTTAGTAGGCACTGCATAAAACAGTAAACCAGGTAATGCTAATTGTCACTTGTCAGCAAGGATACCAATCAGTTTACATTGGCAAGCAGTACAAATGACAGAGGCATAATATAGAAGTTAAGTCACTAGTGTGGTTAAACTAAAGGAAAACGTAATGGTTTTTGGACATATCATTTTGTAACCATTTTTGATCATTTTGCTGCTATTTTATAATATAAAATTCCTAATCAAATTTCATGTTCACATATCAGGTGACTCTGAAGCTATATTCCGGATGGGGTGGAAGTGACAACACAGATTAACATAATTTTTTACACTTGTTTCAGTACTGAATATGTCATGACATGAAAAATATCTCATGAAAAAGCATAACCTCCTTCAAACCAAAATATTCGTCTGTTCAAAGCCACAGATGTGCTGTATCACCCATTACTCTCTTTGTCTTGCTCTCTTTTCATAGTGTTAGATCGTTTCTTGGAATCATCAAAGCAATGCTTGGCTGCATGTGATGGAAAACATTTGAGGCCAGAGCATCTGTTAAGCTAACCACTTCCCACTGCCATTCCTGTGCAATCTGAACTTTAACGTTAAGGAATACCCCATGCCAAGCACATCAATTGTCCTTTCACTTTTTTGTGCAGTATCCTGGTAAAATGTAACACAAAATGTTTAGGGCTTTATTTGGAAGTTTAATGGTTTAGTTACAAAAAATAATAGAGGAAGGATCTGTTAGACTTTTGATAGACGGCAGACTCGGGATAAGTCTAAATCCAAACAAGTAAATAATATCATCTTTGATCTGGAGCAGTGCTTTACTTAATTTCATCGACAATGACCAAACACCTGTTGAAGCTTATGATCATATTCTATGTTCTGAATAAAATTCGCTTTTGTTGTTGTCAAATTTGTCATGAATGATCTATTTTTTTCTGCTGTTCTAAACACTTACAGAGCTATTCATCTTAAGCAGAGAGAGAAGAAAGGAACAAGAGGACAAGTGGAAACATAAACAGAAAGATAAATGTCACAACTCTTCCATTCTCCTCTTTACACAGATAAGCCTGGCCAGAGATGAAAGAGGCAACTGATAGAGATAGCATCACTGGCTCACACAGCAGTGATAAACAGGGTGGAGAGAGTTGTGCCTGGATAAATCTGAATTCTAATAGAGAACTTCACACTTCAAAGGTGTAAGATAGCTAACTAAGTAGCTGCACTGTGTGTGTGTGTGTGTGTGTGTGTGTGTGTGTGTGTGTGTGTGTGTGTGTGTGTGTGTGTGTTTGTACAGGTTTTCATTCAGTTGCCAGAATCAAACATATGTGGTTGTTTTTCTCTTTTAACACACCAGATTTAACCATATGAGAAATGTATAGCACAATAGACGGTGTACAAATATTTGTTTAACTGTTTGCAAAGTGAATAAATTATTTAGCTTCAGCAATTATTTATCTGTGGTCAAAAATTAAATAGCATACATTTGAACATACAGTGCAGTTCCATAACTATCATTACTTGGCACTTTACATACATACAGGAAATATTGCAGTAAATATGGCATGACAGATAAATTACAATCCTGCAGCACATGCTAAAAGAAAATCTGAATATTGTAGTGGAAATCAAGACTCACCAGACCAAGCAAGGTTTGTTCCATCTTCTGTTGTTTAGTTTTGGTGAACCTATGCAAACTCTAGCATCAGTTCCCTGTTCTTGGCCAACAGGAGCAGTGCTTTTATGCTATAGTCCATCTATTTCTGTGTTTAATGTATTCTGCATAGCTTTGTTGTAACAAGTGGTTAGTCAAGTCAGCTCAAACCAGCCTGGCCATTCTACCCTGACCTCTAGCTTCAACCAGGCATTTTCACCCAGATAACTGATACTCACTGAATATTTTCTCTGACCTTTCTCTGTAAACCCTATAGATTACTGTGTGTGAGAAAATCCTAGTAGATGATGTAATTTCTGAAATTTGGTCTAGCATCAACAACCACATTCAAAGTCACTTAAATTGACTTTCTTCCCCATTCTGATGTTCAGTCTGAACTTGTCTGAACTAATCATATGATGATTAGATATTCGCTACTTCACAAACTTGTTTAAAATAAGAAATTAACTGGAAAATTTCCACACATTCAATACAACACATTTATTAAAACACTATATGCCTCTCCTTCACAAAACTCCTGTCTCTGTTTAGATGAATGTAAAGAAATAACTTGCATTATGCAATTCTGTCCAGTATAAATTGGAGGCAGGTGGAAAACACAGACCCCCCCTCCGTCAGACACACCCAGCCAGAAGGCACCACCAAGACTTGAATTTGGACCCCTGCGGTGATGAGCTAGTGTATTAGATTGCTGCAACAATTAACTAATGACTTATTAACTAATTAATTAATTATAACAATAATTAAACACAACAATTTGTATACGAGTGACACAGCATTTACTAGGTTTTCCTTGGTTTATACAAATGTTTGCTGTCTGTTGCAGTAAGCTATAACATTTCAACTCACACATTTGTACTACAAATACTAAAATACTATTGTCATGTTATGTATTTTAAATCAAAATAAATATTTGACCCTGTTGTGCTAAATATTAACATTAGTCATGTCACATAGGAAGCTAACTACTGTAGGATGCTGAGCATAAAATTTTTTCACAGATATAAACAACAAGATATAAACATGATAGTTTAAATAATTTGTCTACATTTATTTATAATGAATGTAATTGTATGCAATTTTATGTAACGTACATTGTATTCATTGAGCAATATTCTGAATGATTTTTTGTACGGCATAACTTAAAGTAATAATAATAGTATTTAAATGTTATAATTTAATATTTTACAGGAATATTTTGCAGGCTGTGAACAACCCTGGCCCATGTTTGTTTGAAGTCTGAATAATCCTCCTCAGTTCAGAAGATGTTCAAAATGAAACAGAGCTCCTTGATCGATTTCACTAGCTGCTCTTCGAAGGCACTGGAAATGCCAAGAGTTTTCTTCCAGCAGGAAACAATCTGGGATGATTTATTGCCCTTTTAATATTGACTTTCAGCACTATTGCACTGCAGTTGAATGAGCTAAACATTGTGTTGGAGAGCAGTTCATCCCACATTTCTTCTCTCAAAGGGTAGAAAAAATCCGAAGTGATTTTGTAAGACTAGTTGAAGGAGTCCTACTCGTACTCCAGACATGACGGTAGACAGAAATCTGTGTCTGGCTGCCAGATGGTTATCTTATTCAATGTGAGTTGTGTTCCTGTGCCTGTGTTAACTCATAAACATAGTGTTGGCTTTAATTAAAAATTGGGTGCCAGTGAGCAGAGAATAACAATTAAAAGATAAATGTTTGTTTAAATGACGATTTTAGTTCAATAAATAACAAGGGTACTAAATGACCAGAGAATAATTTGGGGGAAGGAGAGCCTACATTCCATAATGTTTGCCTTTTAGAAGTAAATTATGATGGAGTGTTCGCCGATCTGTATCTATATCTGTACTGTACTGTACTGTACTGTATCTGTATCTGGAATCATTAAAGTTTTTAAGCATGAGTTATATACCATATATGATTATTATAACCAACTAAAGCCAAAACTACAAATAGCAGCTCTAGTGGCTCAGTGCTAAAAGACAGCTGCTGGAAACTGCAGTCTCTGAGGGCCTGGGTTGTAATGTCAGCTGGGTTTCACTATGTAAAACATTGGTGTGATCTCAGAGTTGGGTAAATCAGGATATTTTGATATTGTAAGGGAGCCTACCTTGCGCCGCCGAGCTGCCCGTCGCGTCCGCCGTCGTCCGCCATTACGGAGCGATCAGT
>JAUZST010009253.1:0-38268 GCA_034779995.1 Parotocinclus haroldoi
GTGTGTGTGTGTGTGTGTGTGTGTGTGTGTGTGTGTGTGTGTGTGTGTGTGTGTGTGTGTGTGTGTGTGTGAGGATGCTTTTCTTGTCGAGTGCTTTAAGAGCCATGCTTTGTTTACTTTCTTTTGTTCTCCAAAAATACAAATCAATGCATGTGGGTAGTGGAAGAGAGTGGAATCAAAGCTCATGTAGTCTAGCTTCCATTAGCTGTAACGTTATCTGGTTTCCTGACGACTAGCAAAGCAAGAAAATGTAGATGAAAGATTGAGAAACACATCTAATGTTCCTTTGTTATGTATGTGGAGGCTTTGCTTAAAAAGAGGGTACTACACTATATGATTATAAAAGGTCCTTAGCGGTTTTATCAGCTACATCTTCAATACCGTGTAGGTGCAGGTTGTAAGTATAGAAACTATTGCATGTTTTTTATATAATCATAGTCTGTATAATGTAGCAGCTACAAGATTCATTCATGCATTTTTATTCGCTTAATCCACACGGGGGCACAGGCCAACCGGTACCCAGCCGGCAACTTTGGGCGCAAGAGCAGGAACAACCGGAACAACCCTAGACAGGTGCCATTAAAGAGTACACACATACACAGTCACACACTAAAGGCCATTAGAGACACCAATTAACCTAACTCGCATGCCTTTGTTCTTTGGATTGTGGGAGAAAACCCGAGTACTTGGAATAAACCCACACAGACACGGGGAGGACATGCTGACCAGCCTCAACATTAAAAGACAGGTTTTTATTTCTAGTTATAATTAACTATTATTTAATTGGGCAAACCAGTACATAACTGCTGTGGTAATATTAGTTCACCAGCAAAATAATATCTAGTCACCTGTCCTAGTCCTGGCCAGTGGTCTAGTGTGATCATCCCTTTCCATTGGCAAATTTCTTCTAGCAACATATGGGCTAAAATAAAACTTGCCTGACATTTGCTAGAGACAATTGAAACTAGAACTTGGATCTTGGATGAGAGACAAAATTAAAACACTAAAAGTAGCATTGGCATTTAGACAAACTAAGCATAGTGTGAAACCTCCGATAGAGCTGTTATTAAATGGAAATGAGTGTGCCTTTGCAAATGCCCTAAAACTTACATCCCAACCACAAAATAATATCTTGAAACCATTTAACACTGTTTACATGGCAATTTCAGTCACCAAAGCTCAATCCTATTTTAAACATGGAGGCTGGGTTGAGCTGAAGATCTGGACTGTGGCACCCCAAAGTACCTGAAATGTGCTGAATTGTGTCTAGAGCTGTCATTCTGAGCTGTGACAATTTAATAAAAGTCAAATGATATAAAAAATATCTGAATGAATTACCGTCAGGTAAAGCTTTTTTGTATCTCATGTTTTCCAATACATGTCATTTTTAAAAAATTGTTTTAAATCCAATTGGCAAGGGGTATGCGAGTTGATACAAATTAGCACCCAGCTGAGGTGTACAGTGGAGATCCGTAGACTTGATTAAAACCATTCACCCCAGGAGCTCCTTCAGGGACAAAACGATTGCACGAGGGTAATTATGAATTAAGACTCAGCCTTGCTCTCAGCTTCTCTTTCTTTCTTTATGCAGTCAACAAGACTACTTTTAACAGATGAATTTACTTTAAACCTTCACTGGATTTGACAATGAACACACAGTGGTCTTAACATTTTAGTAGGACTGACTGTACATTCTTTCCTTATACATTAAAATGTCATTCTGGATGAGATATGGCAGGCAAATGAGCTATGCAGTCTTAGAAATGAGAAAGTAAAGTGGGAATATTCACTCAGTTCATATGATGTGTATATATATTAGGCCATTTATAGAATGTCCTTGTCAAGCTTTCATCATCAATTCACAGTCAGACAGACTGTGCATAAGTACAGTAGAAGAAATTTAAGATCTCCAACGGAGTGATCAACCAACAAAGATCACTCCAAGAGCAAGGCTTGTCATAGCACTTGAGAACACAAATACACCCGTACCTTCTAAGCAACTAAAGGGATGTCACATGGCTAATTTTAATGTTCATGAGTCCATCATCAGAAGAATAACAAACAGTGATAGTGTATACAGAAGGGTTTTGCAGTGAGAAAGACAATGCTGTCTAAAAAGAACACTGATGGCCATGTATTTTCCAAAGCTTATATAGTTATGTCCAAAGACAGCTTGACAGGTTTTGTGGATGGATGAATTTATCTTTTAACTTTAAAAGAAAAGTAGTGTGATGAGGAATGAAAACGATGATTTTTAGAATAAGTACCTTATCGTGTATATGAAACATGGTCTTTTCAGTGATATGGTTTGGGCCTGTTTTGCTGTTTCTTCATCATAACTTGCCATTATTAGTGGAACAATGAATGTTGAATTATACCAACAAATTCTAAAGGAAAATGCCTGGTCATCTGTCAGTGAACTGTATATCATGGCAACATGTAGCAAGAGAATAAACCTCATTACAAAATGCATTCTACTACAGACTGCCTTAAGAGGACTAAAAGTTTTTAAGCTCTGATCTGTAAACAAATCTTTGTTAAATGACCCGAAGAGAGTTTGTTAGGACAACCAGCATCACCCAAATGCTGAAAATGAGCTGTATATAGGAATGGGCTAAAATCTGTAAATATCTATAAATCTATAAATAAAACACACAGACAGTTGTATGTGAGCAGATGAGGGGGACTTTGCGACTCTCTCCTTTTTACTAAAGTGTGTCCATGACAAAAGTGTGTGTGTAATTTAGCGTCAACAGGCTTATCTCTTAACAGACTTTAATGAAAAATAGCATGTCAAGTAAATATATAGATACTTCTTAAGGCACCTTTTTACTACCTTAGGGTCACACAGCCTCCTTACCCTTTATCTTCCACCCAGAGCGGGGCACTGCACCACAGATGCACTTAACATTCCATACTTATCTCATGCAATACATTTTTTAAACATTATGGATCAGCATTCTCCTAGAATTACATAAAGTCAAACAAACAGACATGTACAAATGTGTGCTGGGTAATTAAACATAATATACTGAACTAAAAAAATTTTCAACAGTCATATTTATAAAAAATATGGAAAATCATACAGGTGCCATAGATTTTCAAGCACCACTGCATTATTCTGTTGGATTACATTAGTAAACAGCCTTAAAATGTAGAAGAAAAAAAACATTATCCAGTGCAAATTGTTATTGATAATATTTCCATGTAAGATTAAAGTATTTGTGGCTAAATGGCCCTACTCAAAGGTCCAACAGTAGTAGACTGGCAATTGCTGGGACCTGACTTTCTAGTCAATTGTGCAATACTTCTGGACTAGAGTTCACAGTCTGTGGGAAAAAAATCAGCAGCAATATTTGTAACGAGTGAATATATGTGATAATCCTAATAGTGCAGGATGAAAAGGTTAGATGATTTTAGGTGTATAGAGCTGAAACAATTTCTCAGGAACAATCTTTATATTCACTGCCATAGCAATTAGAAGTTAAACCACAAGGCTATAATGAAGCTGCCTGCAAAAGGACACCAGTTTATTTTCCCCCTTGCACACTGAGATGGTTGGTTAGAGAGTCAACATATTCTCCAAGGAAACAGTTGGACATTTGCAAAAGATGGCATCGTCAATTTATTTTTAGATTTACAAGTTGGATCCTGGAGGATCTGAAAAGATTCTGTATTCTGCATAGTTTTTCTTTTCTTTATTCTTTATCTTATCACTCATTAAGAGAAGACTGTTGTTTGCAATGGGACATCAAACATTATTTATATATAAGTTTATAACAATTATATGTCATATTATAGAGGCTAATATTTTTAAATTCAGTGTGAAATGCTATTTTTTCATAAAGTTTTAACCAATTTAAACACAAAAGTAAATCTATATATAATCTACACCTTAAATGTCTTCAGTCAAGGGACTCCCATCTTCCTCTCACCCCTACTCACCACCATTCTCACCACCATCCGTTCCCCTTAAAAAAATGTAAATGTACTATATTTACTATACTATAGTAATACTATAATGATTAAAATATACCAAACATTCTAAACAAATCCATATACCTTAAAGACTAAGAATAACTGCGTTAATTTCTCTAGTGGTGGATGCCTGAACCAATTAAATAGGCTACATTGACATTTACATTATTTCTAACCTGAAAAAATGTTTGTCACTTAAACTGATTGGCACTCGACCAGCCTTCCTATACAGATAGTGCTGACCTTCCAGTGTATTTGACCTGCTGTTCGCAAATTTAACGTTTCGATGACCTCACTTGTTTGAATGCACAAGCCAAGGTGACTGTGTTGAAACCTGTGTTAAATCAATTCAAGGGCATTCTACATGCTTGGGCTAATGGGAGCATGATATTACTTGCTGTGAAGAAACAATATTTGTGTGTAGTATATGTTGCTGTTTAAAGGATTGAAATTGTCTACCTATTTATTACAGTCTTCATATCTCACTTTACAATGGAAACACTCGCTGTCTGAGAGGTAAACTCAGTGACTGCAAGAGGGTCCTTGAAAACTGAATTTGCTGTAATTGCTGTGCCCTGTATGGCTCCTGCACTTTACTCTGGATGAATGAGTCTCCCAAATATATGAAAAGCAGATGATTTACAATTGTGTCTAATTTAATAATTCAAGCTTCAAATTAAGAGGGGGTTAGATTTGTCAAATAGATTTTGAAGTAGCTGGTGAAAGGACAGTTTAAAGATGGAAAGAGAAACTATTGTAGTTATCTGTACAAGATGAGACAAGTGTGAGACAAAATACTTAAGGCAGGATAATAAAGGTGGTAGCACATTTCTGTTTTATATTTTGTCCCAGTTGGAATCATTCTAAATAAAGAAAGAGGTCAATGAAACCTAAACACAGACAACTGGCAATTTAGTAGTGCTGAGCAACACTGAGTTGGGTGGCACTTTGGCAATTTAATTGTCAGGCTAGTTGCTCAGAGCTCACTGTCTCTTCCATTCCCTCTATCTAATGTGGCTCCTGAGGTCTTGGGTAAACCGAGGAAGCTGCCCTTTTTGATTACTGGTTCTAGACTAGCAAGTATAGGGGCATTCACCTGATAATAACAACAAAGTTACCTAACGAAACAAGAGAATGTGAGCAAAAAAGATATAAACCAAGTGTGTGCCTGATACAGTAAAGAGAATGCTGATGTTAAGAGGTGAGGATATAAATATTTTTGACAGAGGTTTGTAAAAGAATTGTAATTAATTCTGCGTGAAGGTTAGGTACACTTATCCAAAAACCTAGATAGCATACAAACATTCATTATTTTCCGCATGGCCAGTCGCTGCCCACCCCACAACTCTGGGCGCAAGGGCAGGAACAACCCTAGACGGGACGCCAATACATCATAGGGCGCAGACAAACAGTCACAGAATCACAGACTAAGGGCCACTCTAGAGATACCAATTAGCCTATCATGTATGTCTTTTGACTATGGGAGAAAACCCACACAGACACAGGGAGGACATGCAAACTCAGAAAGGACCCAGAACACTCCACCCTGTGATTGAACCATGAACCTTCTTGCTATGATGCAGTGGTGCTACCCTCTGAGCTACTGTGCTGCCTGACACACACACACACACACACACACACACACACACACACACACACACACACACACACACACACACACACACACACAAATTAGGATTCTGCAGAACTGCTGGACAATCTGATCCTGTCCATGCCCCGTTGCATTGTGTTTTGGAAGTCTTGGGTGACCCTACTGAACAGTCAATGTGTTTCTGTTTCTGTTCCCCCATGAATATCTCACTTGCTACTTAATCACCATAACTGAGTTTGCATCTCATTTGCGAAATAACACAATTTTCTTTGACATTCTATTTGCTTTTCTGGTGATATAAGATTGAAATGAAATAATATAATGAAATAAGACTACATGATTCATTTTCTAATCGCTTCATATTCATTTTGAAATATCCCCCACATGTTTGTGAGCAGTGTATATAGGGTGAGTCAAAAGCCACAGAAGACCCTTTTATTTCAAAAAGAAAAAGGAAAATGACATATCGGAATACCCCAGCAAGTACTGTGTGAGGGTGGTCATATTAAATAAGACCAGAATTGTCTCAGAAATTAATTGCAGCAATCAGATTTGCAATATATTTTCTGATTCTGATGTCTGGGAAATGCAGCTGCCGTATCTCAGCCGCAGACTTTAACAACCAACACCCCGAAAGATCACCAATTTCACACAGCCAAATCCAGAGAACCAGGACTGTGGATGACAAGCAATCATCTAAAGACCGCTACTGATGAACAAACAGTTCAGAGCAGAATGTGGTGCCAGTCAGTAATCCCTTGTACAGATTATTCATACCAATAAGTGGCACCCTTTCAAGATCCTAATAGACATAGGTCATAAGGCCTGTGGTAGCCTAGCGGTTAATCCCACCTCTGCCAAGCTGCCACAGTTGGGTCATTGAGCAAGACCCTTAACCCACCATTTCTTAAAAAAATATGTAAGACTGTATTAATTGTAAGTCGCTCTGGATAAGTGCGTCTGCTAAATGCTGGAAAATGTAAAAAATGTAAATGTAAATAAGGTTATGGCGTTGTGTGGAATATGGGGCACCCGTGTAATCGGACCCATTTTCATCAACCACACTATAAATGCTCAGCGTTACCTGACAATGCTACAGGAAAGAGTGTTCCCATCCATTCTGAATGAGGATGAGAATGAATATAGCACTTTCCCCTGTTATTTAAAACAGGATTGGGCTCCACCATACTATGGAGCAGCTGTTCGTCAGTGGATACTTAATACTGGACATTTAATTCCCTGATCAATGGATTGGCAGTTGTGGACCTGTGGAAAGGGGTCATTCTAAAGAAATTGTGTATGCTAAGAAAATCCGCAACAAACACCACCTTGAGCACTGCATCGTGGAGGCTTGTGACAGTATTTCTCCAGAGATTCTCATGTAGGTTCATAAGGACTAGATCCTGCACCTTCTGCCCTGTCTTCAGCACCAGGGACAGCACACTGAATACATCAAATAGCTATGCATCACAGACAACATTCCCAATTGCTGTTGCAACTTTCTGTATTGATAACTTTTGAACCACAAGAGACATTGCAAATCTGACTTCCGAGACAATTCTGGACTTGAGCAGTACTGACCAGTATGAGAGAGTGTGAGAGCGACAACACCACATTTAACACACTTGCTCCCTTTTCACACCCGAGACCTTGTAACACTAACAAGTCACATGATAATGGGAAGGGAAAATGGCTAAGTGGACACAATTTGGCCATTATCACTTAGGGGTGTACTCACTTTTGCTGCCAACAATTTAGACATTAATGCTTGTGAGTTATTTTTATGGCACGACAAGCTGTAGACTTCTGCACGTCTGTGTTTATTGCACACATTTATTGACATACGGCTTATCTTAACTTATCTGCCGTCAAAAACTCAGCCTTTGGTGGATACTGCTTTTGTACCAGATCATAATTACAATCACCCGTTGTTATCACCTGCTTAAAATCATACAATTATTTAGGTTTCTGTATGCCGTTACTAGCCCTAAATTGCCTAAAATGCAAGAACGGTTTATTAACAACTTCAATAAAGTTGATAGACAAAGCCTGAAATATCAAAGGTTCAAAGGTTATATCAAAGGTTATGAAATTAAAGTCGTAATACTTTGAGAATAAAGTCGAAATATTCTGAAAGTTAATATAGAAATTTAAATACACTGACAATGCAGCCAGGCATTACTCGCATTATTATCGTCAAACAGTTTGCAAATAATAGCAATCTTGTGTTAAAATTTGGTAAAGTATTACTTTCCTATCGATTTTTACCAATAAACAAACTGCTGGCCTATGAGGATCAGGTTGTCAGTAGTATAAGATTACTGAAACGTCTGTGAAGAACCAGACTAACATGGATTAAATAAACTCTCGGGCAGTGGCCGACTACAATGCTGTCGGTGGTTACGTCCCTGTGCCATTCTAATATTTTCATCTGTTCATCTGTTTTTTTAATGTATTTATTAATTTTAAGAGTGGCCCTAAATGCTGTCGTACTTTTCCTATGAGCATTGCACACGCACACAAGTATGACACATGCACATTGTATAGCAAAAAATAGGCTATGCTCAGTAAGTAGAAGTACATGGTGGTCATATCTAATAAATCCTGAACTGTATATTGTTTGATTTTATACCCATCAGTGCAGGGGGGTAACCAGACACAGAGTGACATTAAATGCATGATAAATACATTATCTTGAGGTGTGGTTATGTGTGCTGCTGCAATATCTAAGACATAAAAATATGACTTTGTTTTATTTTTTAAACTGAGTGTAAACAGGTTTCCTTGCTGAATTTCATTTGAGTATTAGCCCATGTCCACAGACTAATCTGGCTTTGGCCCCATCACACTCACTGTCCAGCCTATATGTTAGTACTTACATCATTCTCTGTCCTGTCACTTCCTGTCTTTATTCTATGTAAGCCATTAGCTTCCCCGCTAGTTTTTAGCCATTATCCTTCCCCATTAATGTATCATGCCCTGTCTCTTTTTACTCATATGCTCTTCTTTAGCTTTGTAGTATCTGTTTGGATTATGTGTTTTACTGTAGTGAGCACTACGCTCTTTAATCAGCCTTTCCGTGCATTGATGTGTGAGTGTTTCTTTTTGAAAGTATAATTCAAATGCATTAGAGCATCAAACTATATCAGATATTATGTCAGAAATTATAATATAAAGTTCACACAGAGAAATATATTTAAAAGTCAACCAAAATTCTAGATCAAATAAAAAGAACAATACACTCAGTTATAATCAAAAATAACAATATTTAATTATATTCTACAACACAGCAAGAAGGTCCCAGGTTCAAGCCGAGGGTGTAGTGGCATGGGTCCTTTCTGTGTGGAGTCTGCATGTCCTCCCCCTGTCTGTATGGGTTTACTCCAGGTACTCCGGTTTCCTCTCACAGTCCAAAGACCATGTTAAGTTAACTGGTGTCTCTAAAGTGGCCCATAGTGTGTAACTGTGTGCATGATTGTGTATGTGTGGGCCCTACGATGGATTGGCGCCCCGTCTAGGGTTGTTTCTGCCCTTGCGCCCAGAATTGCCGAGTGGACGCCAGCAGTTCCGTGCCCCCATGTGGATTAAGCACCAGATAATGAATGGATAGATGGAGATCAAAATCAAGGATCCTTTTTTTACTGAAAAAATTGTTTAACAATCATACGATAACATATACAATTTAAAAAACAATATTTAATTACATTATAATATCAAAATTAGGATTCAAATGGAATGCTTAATTGTTCATAACAAACACATAATCAAATGTCATTTAATAACCAAAAGTAGGATGTGTTCTGTCTACAGCACAGCTGACTGAATTAGATGAATATAATCTTCATGCTTATTAATTTTCCATGTTTTTATCGGTTTATCTTCTACAATCATCATCATCATTCAGCATGAAAGCAAAGCTGTTTGATAAACTCAACATTGCCTTTAGAGCCAGATAGAACAGGAACACATACAGGCAGAGGGGTGGTCTGTCAAGCTGTGAGATATAAGTTAAGTCTGAGGTAATGGAGATAAATACAAGCTTACTTGTCCTTCCCCACTCCTATTTATCCACTGCCAGAGGATCTGGAGTGATGGGACCCTAACTGCTGCAGTCAGTGTTAGTTTTCTGACTCACAGCAGCACCATATGGCATCCAGCAGGATCAATTAAAGCAGCCAAGAGAATCAGAGTTGCTGTCAGCTGGATGGGACCTTAGTATCTACGAAGGGACTGATAAAAGTATGTTGTTTTGTTGGAGGGACACAGGCGGTTATCTTAATAATATCTAATAATATCATAATAATATGTAATCTAAATCACTGGTATTTTGTTGTATCTGTTATGCATTTGTGGAAAAACCAAGTATGGAAAATTTGACTATGATATTTATTTCATTGTATAAGTGATGGTCTTTCATGTTTTGTCTGGTTAATCTAATTTAATTTGTAAATAAACATCCAATAAACATCAATGACCATTCTTGCACTTCAGACCTTCAACACATTCCAAAAATGTTGAGATAATAAAGAATTTACCACCCTGTAATGTTTCCATTCATTTCTCAGAACACCTAAAACATATTTTAGCACCAAGGATACCAAGCAACAAAGTGTGCAGCATATGGTTTTGTTTGGTCTTGTTGAAAAAAGCCCCTGGAATGTCCCTGGAAAATATGACATCTTAGAGGCAACATACTGTATGTTGTTCTATAATCTCAATTGACTTTGTATGTATCCTGACTTTTAGACTTGTTGCCGATAACAGTCTACATGCTCTTTTTTATCTTTTGTTCAGAGCACATGGCATCCATTTTGTCCAAAAACACCCAGCTTCCTCAGAGTTCATAAAAGTCAAACTTCACTTCTGGACATGGTTAACATAAGGCTTAATTTTTACACTGTAACATTTTAAGTGGATTTTTAAAAATATAAATCCAAATTATAGTCATTTGCAAAGGTGTACCCAAGTAACCCAATTAGGTTTTATCAGCTAATGATAAATGGCAGGTTGTGATGCAGTGCAGTCCATGGGATTGGAGATCACAGGTGCTCAATTTAGGTCCATGCCCTTGCCCTTTAAACACTGAAATTCCTCCATATTTCTTAAAACGTTTAATGATATTATGCACTGTAGAAGGATAAATATGCAAATATCTTGCAATATTTTTGAGTAACATTGCTTTTAAATATTTCAGTACTCTACTCATACATTTTTTGACAAACTGGAGACCCATATTTACTCCTTGAAAACTCAGCCTATAGTTGATTATGCTTTTGAACCAAATCATGATAACAATCAACTATGATCACCTGTTTGAAATCAAATAATTGACCTTATTAATAACCTTAAACTGCCCCTTCCCACTTTTTTGGAGTGCGTTTTTGGCCTGAGATGCAAGAACATATGTAAATAGAATGGAATGTATGTATGTAAATGAAATGGTGTTTGAAAATTTCTGATGCCATTAAAATGTCCTATAGATCTCCATAAATATTAGCTTAAACATCATCATCAGCAAGCAAAACAAATGAGACATTAACATATAACTTGTCACTTGTGTTTGGCAAATTATATGATATTACATATCTGTCCGTGGAAAAAGTATGTGAAACTGGATCCCCTGTAAATAGGGCTGGACCCCCTATTTCTCTGAAAGAGGAAGTTTGCCACCAACTTCTACCTGCTGGGTCAGTGTACTACTTTGAACTAAATAGGCTCTACTACTAGATAGCTGCAGGCAATCTGCATGTTGGTTTCTCTCATGCTGTGGTTGTATTTTTAATGAGATCAGTGAGTGGGCTAGTAACATCTGAACAGTGTGGCACGAATTGCCTGTAATGACCAGTCAGCCACAGGAACTGTCTGACCCCATTTTTGGTTGTGGGTCTTGGACAAGTCGCATACCCCAGTGAAAGAGATACTGTACATCCACATATCCATGTGCACACTTCTTGAGCCCATTTCAGCAATGTCAGTATTATCCTCAGGTGTTTGGCGTGTGGCTGCCAGTCATTACTAAGGTGAAAAAGGGGATCTGCCAGAACCCTTCTGTTGGGTCCAGTGTTGAACAGAAGAGAAACCCAAATGATCAAATGGGGCATCCATGGTAGAATGGCATATGCATCAATTTTAGATACTGAGTCTATGTTTCTAAAGTTCACCAAAAAAGTGGACTTCCCTACCGGCTTTGGGAACCGCAATCACTGGACTGCACCAGTCAACAGTCAATTCCCTATTTTGACCACAATCTTGGGTCTAGCAAATGTGAATAGATATTTTTATACTCACGTTGTAGGTACACCACCACATCTTTCTGTGGAGAGTTGGTGCCCAAACATCACAGAAGTTGGACTGGCTGAGACCTCCATCGCACATCCCTTTTGATTTAGATGTTCAATCAAACCTCATAGTCGACGTCTCCAATCCACCATGTGACATCAAAGGGCTCTTACTACTTTGCAAGTAATGTGGAGCTCAAAATGGGGAGTGATATGAAGACTTTATCTCCCAGAGTGTAAACCAATAACCGAGTGGCTCTGCTAAAAAGCCAGGATTAAGCACAGAGGAACTGCCTTCTTCTTGCTGTTGTAATCAAGCAGGGTCTAAGCTGGAAGCTGTTGGGTTGTGAGTTGGGCTTCTGTGTCTCTAGAGATAGTAATGAGAAGCCATTCACATGCTGTGGGTCTGCAGCACGCTCCAAGCACCTTGTGGTCATCAACATTGCATCTGCGCTAGTTCTTCATACCAAGTGCCTTGCAGGTCAACGAGGGCTTGGTGTTATGCATGATGTAAGCCATATAGGAACTCAATTAATTTGCATAAGTGTGAAAATTCCATTGTGGCACATCTAGAATCCCCAGTTTTGGCACCACTGTCACAGGTCTGCTTTGAAGGATCACAGGACGTGGCAGGACTCAAGGTAAGTGCATATAAGAAAATCTGCAAATTGTCTAATATATAATGCCCTGGCATCTGGTCAGCATGCCTCAGTCATGGTGTCTGTGTAGTCTGCATGATATGCGCCCCCTCTCTCTCACTGCTCAAGAGTGTAGGTTTAAATACAGCAAATGGGCTCATCACACACCGCTGCAACCAATTTCTTATCCACTCCCTGTCCGAGTCTATTTCTCGCCATCCAAATGCTGATGCCCCAGCACACTCTCCACCACAACAATACTGCAACAGTAGAAGGTAGAAACTCAAAGCTTCCTTTTCCCAATTGACTTCCCCAAATTGGGAATTTGCACCTTTTGTTTGTTTGAGTACAAGCTTGAACACAGTTTGCCTACAGCTGACACCTGCTTTCTCAAGTGCAAAGCCCTTGCCTCTTTTCTGTCCCGATTTCATTTTCATAAATATACTGAAATGTCTTCTCCTGTTGATCGAATATGTAGTTTTAAATAATGCATCTTTCTGGGTATAATCTCAATTCAGGCACAGTGAGGAGGGCGAATGCACAGAGGCGCACAAGAGGCAATTGGAGATGGGACAGGATTAGCAAAACGTCACTGGCTGGTGGAGGAGATGGCATGTGTAGGCGAATTCATTATTCTGGGCAGGTGTGTGTCTCATGAAGAACAAGTAACAGGTAAGATATAGTTGAATTATTGATAGTTTTATTTAGCCACCACCCACAAAAAGGCCTACTGTGCTCTCCCACAACACATGCGCCTCATAAAATTCAGGCAATTGCATTTCTCTATTACTTACAACTCATCTCAACCCTAAGCAACATATACTGACACGCATGTGAACATGCTCTCTCTCTCTCTCTCTCTCTCTCTCTCTCTCACACACACACACACACTCACACTCTTGAAACTGCCAATGACATCTAAGCAGTAAACAAAAATCTAAATGAGCTGCAGTGAGAGGCACTGCCTCTGGCTATGTATAGTTTAAGAGATGTTTGGAAAGGACATGCTAAGCAATCCCATCTGTCCTACACCAAATATTATTTCACATATTTTCACATAACACTTAATTTAAAAATTAAGCATAGCAAGGCTGATTTTCTGTATTCCACTTTGTTAATCAGGGCTTACATGTAAATCAGCTCAAGTTATCTCACTTCTCCGATCTGATTTGAATTTTGAACTGCTCTATTTGAAGCCACTGTCCAATTGTTTCCATGTATTTGAAACTTGTAGAAATGGAAGCACAAACCAGACTTCCCTATTCTCCATAAATAGTCATATCCAGTCGAGAAAACATTTCAGTTGCACACTATGTGGATTTTATAATCTTCTAGAAATTGGCATTAATTCTGGTATGTCAAAATGTTCACTAATGTATAATCGTTTGTTTGACTGGATTGATATGCTGATATATCAGCAGATATATTCCCACATTGATATGCACTCACTTGCCACTTTATTAGGTGCATTGCGCTAGTAGTGGATTAAACCTACTTGGTTTGAACTTTAACAGCCCGTCTTGACATGTCTACATATCTAAATGCACAAAGTTGCTGCCATGTGATTGGCTGATTAGATATTTGTGTTACCAGACAGTTTAACAGGTGCACCTTATGAAGTGGACAGAGGTATATAGAAGCAACATTCTATTTTTGCTTATTTGTTTTCCACCAGGTAAGTAGTTTGGCTTTTCAATAAGCAGAAATTGTACAGGAAATGCAAGTGAACAAGAAGTCTCCAAACATCCAAAATTAGATTTTTAGATTTTTTGTTAATATTTCCCCACCTGTCACAGGAGCATCAGAGAAAATGAGAATACGGCATCCCTGGTCCAATCAGGTAAGTCCTCTAGTAAGGACTGTTTGAAATGGATTTTAATTAAACAAATTGAAGCACTACATAGTTTTACATACCTAAAAATGAATTAAACAATGATGGCAGTAAGACCGCTCACAACACTGTGTTCTATGTATTTCAGTAATACACTTGTTTAAACAGAAGACCGGTATGAAGGTATGTTAAAAGCAGTAACACACAAACTGTAACCAACAACTCTCATTCTGCAGGCACAAGTCACTGTGCATGTGTGTAGTACCATCAACTTCAGGTTTTGGACAGACAGCTTTGCGAAAGGCATGTGACTCCTCACACATTTACACACACCCTCAGCATCGCCTCCAGTTGTAACGCATTATTTTACTGCGATTCACTGCTTGTCCTACTGTGTGTCTGCCAAACAGCTTATGCCATAGAGATATCAGGCTACGTTGCCAGGCGACAGATACCCATTGTGCTTCCTTTGGTTGCCATAGTGAGGAAGTGGAGGGTGGGGTTTCAGTGAAACAAGTACATTGTGTCTTTACTGGCTGCTACAAATACATACATATCTAGCATGAATACATTAATGCACAAATAATCACTGCATACATTTGGGAAAGGAATCGGCTGAATTATTGGATGTGTTGTTTGCATATCCCGTGACTAAACCACAAACTTATTTGTTTTCAACAACTAACATAAATAAGTGTGCACAAACACAAGATTACTGGACAAAATGGTAAGCTGTGTCATTTTTGCCCTAATATTCACATATATTTACTTAATATTTACTTCAAATATTTTTTTTTCAGTGTCAACAACTGATTTAGCTTTATGCTATATTCAGCCATGTTTGCAATCTATTAACACAAAACGTTAAACTTCTGCTGTTGGTGGATGTGACTTTGCTTTGTCTGGGGATTTATAAAGCTTTTCTTCACGTCAGCTTCCTCCTTTTTGTCTGAAATAGAAAACGAGTGCAGTCCAGTACCAAAGGCTCCATTTTCAGCACAAGGTAAGCCTACTTGGGGGTATGAAGCTTCAAATATAATATTAACTATATATAGAAACAATAATACTAAGAAAACAAATAAAGCAAAGTACTGAGTCTTCAAATAATCTTTTACTTCTCATCTTTATTCAAAATTCCAAAGTTGTTTTCATAAACTGCAATAACTGTAAAAATAGGCTTAACTGAAGGCTGTAGATAACGCTAAGGTTATTTGAAAGGGCCATTTTTTTGTTCTTTAATTTATAAGTGGTAACAATGGCCCTTAAAATGGAACTTGGCTGGACTTAAAAAAAACTAAAACTACTCATTCTCATCAAATTCTCAACTTCTGTCTTCAGGTTAGCATAGGTTGTCGTTGGCACCAGTTTTTCATCTGTAAATGAAGACTGTGTAAATGGTATGACAGCTGCTTCCATGAGTGGTTGTTACTAAATACATGCACTTCTTGCTCACTACAAGCATAGTTGAAGCAAGACTATATTGACAGCTCTGTGTTAATCATTTGCAGTGTAGAATTGTGGTCATATACTGTATAGTGAGGTGATCTATCCTGTGATTCTAGTTCCACCTATGTTTTGCCACAATATTCTCAATAATTTATATAAATGTAGGCTGATGATTTGAATAGATTAAGAAGTGTTAATTGAAAGACAAAAGCTCCAGAATGTTTTAGCCTGGTTAGAGAAAGAACATTACTCATTATTAGCATTAAATTTGATCTTTGATAATGTCCAGTTATTAGAGAGTTCAATGGGTTGTCATTCACAGTTAATTAGTGGAAAGGCATAGATATATGCTTACTGTTTCTTGGAAAAGTGAAAGGTTCCTAGATCAAGTAATGGCCCTGATGACAGTTATAGCTTTTGTTCCTTTGAACTTAATTGCATGTTCTCCATGGGCTCAGCCTGACGCCATCACTGACCTGCGACATGCTGTAAAAGGACTGGTGATCATTAGAGCACCTCTATGTAATTATCAAAGAGCTAATGCTTACAAACATATTTTAGCCATTCATTTCCATCAATACTTTATTCAGACATTAAGCCACTAAGTGAGGTACAGTTTCTATGCCATCTAACAAAATTACGAGAATTTCTGTATTTTACCCATTAACAAAAATAAAACTACTCTATTTCTAAGATTTCTTAACATAAATAGCCTGTCTCTTGGCCACTGGCCTCTTAAGAAACAGGGATACATATTACATAGATTTTTGTGTCAGTGGAATTCGTTATACAGAAGTCATAATTAATAATTAAAAAGTCACAATTTTAGAATATATTTTAGATTGTTCCTAGCTCTGTTAACACAAAACACAAATAAAATTAGTTTATATAGATAGAAATTTATATTTCATGTGTATATACTGTATATAATTTATGAATAATCCCAACAGCACAAGCAAAAAAAGTTTCAAACAGTGTTATTCCTTCTACTCCTACACAGTGGATAAGCAGAGCCAAGATGCAACAGGAATCTGCCCATTATTGTGGATGAAAGGATAAAAGCCCTTTGGAATTATATTTTATTGCAGCAGATATGAGCTATTTAACAAGATAGCTAATCAAAAACAGTAATTATGTCAATTCACGTGAGACTTGTTAGAAAATGTGCTCTCGCAAAATGACAACTTTTGCATTTGTCACTGTGAATTTTGTCAGTCAGACCATTCCTGTCAATATTATGTTTCCCACTGTGATGTTATGTGCTGGGTATGATTCAGACAGAGTGTAATTTTCAGACCTTTAACGTAGTGTTTCTCCACTCAAATTCTTACTCTTGCGTCATGCTGCATCTGCAGGCATTCTATTTAAATGCCTTGACTAAGGCTTTCTCACTTTTAAATGCTCTGACTGAGGCAAACTCTGTAACCTTGTTCTGATGGAGATTTACCTGACTTTCAACAATGTACTGTCTTTTACAATTTTAATTGCCTAAACTTTGCTCTTGGGCAGCATGGTGGCCAGGAGTGGTCGCACTGCTGCCTCACAGCTCCAAGATCCCTGGTTCAAACCTCTGGTTTCCTCCCACGTTGCAAAGACGATATGTTATTTTAATCGCGTTTGCAAAGTGCCTCTAGTGGATGAATGTGTCTATGATTGTTTGAGTGTATGTTCAATACAATGGATGGTCTAGGGTTGCTCCTGCTTTGCGTCCTGTGCCTAGGAACATGCTGATAAGAAACTGAATGAATGAATGAATAAACAACACTTCACAAATACACATGCTCCATGTTATTATTAGCTTTCACCTCTTTTTAGTAGAACGTCGTCAGGTGAATTCTACCTTTAATGTACCATATACTGTATTTCTGAAGAAGAGTGAAGCTAAAATGTATTTATAACAAAAGATTGATAGCAAGTGTCAATATTTACTACATAGTTTATTAAATTAGATACACACAAATATTATTCAGTTTGTCACAACCTGTCAAATAGGCCACAATTCTCACATCTGGCAAAATCCTACAGAATAACCTAATAGTTTCTATATTTCCTCATAAAATGACTAAAAACATTGACATAATAATAGATAAGGGGGCTCAATTAAAGAAATTGAGACAACATTATACATGGTCTTGTATTTATTGAGGAACAAGATCCAATATTACTTATCTTTTTCACAATGGAATTTTAAAAAGCCACTTTAATGTCCCTTTAACAGGCTGAGGTCAGTCTGCTCTGAACATTTAGCAACACTAATTCTGCAATGGCGTCATCTTAATGTCTCACTTCCAGAAAGCTAATGCTCTGTAATGATGGAGACGCAGGCTAAATGTAGGAAACTGAGATTTTGGAAAAAGAATCAGAGAGAACGAGTAGGAGGGGGCAGAGAGGGAAGAAAGTAGAAAACAACGGGATCACAGAGAGTTGTACTAATAGAGCAAGTCCAACTAATGATTGGGACTGCAATGATGTCATGTTCTTATATTGTACTCATTCCTCTCCGAGGATAGTGGAACAAATACATATGGGTATGGACCTTTTGCTCTTAAGATTTATCTTGTTTCTTATAGACTTGACATAAAATGTAACCAAAGAAAACCAACTGCCACTTAGTGTATGAGGTTCATATCTCTGTCAGTGCTGGGCATTTGAGCAAGGCCTTTATTCCTAAACTGCTAAAATTCGTTCACTCGTAACTTTGTGCCAGGTCAACAACAGTACATCATCCAACAGTACCTACTCTCATCATCACTTCATAGCAGTCTCGTTGGCAGGAAAAACACATATAAATACACGTATAAAGTGTCAATTGAACATATTTCAAAATATGTCCTCCAGTGTTTTATCATGTGTTCATTACTGCTTATATAAATTGTTATATCTAATTCTCATAATCTTCATAACCACTCTGCTTGGTATATGTTTGGGCTTTTTAACATATATTATATCGATGTAAGACGATGTCTGAATGCTTGGTTTTAGGGCTTTCAGATTTTCAGATATTTCAGATTCAGATTCCAGATGCGGCACAAATAAAGAATCAGGGATAAACTCATGCCTGGTACGCCTCTGCCTGCGCTCGTAAATTTTGTTTTAGGCTCCAGTTGACCCTGAGTAGGATACATGGAGAAAAAAACATTTTTTTTGCTTTGCTTCTTGTCTTGTCGAGTTTGTGTATCAAAGTGGGGACCAAAGAGGATAGGATATTAGGATAGAAAGATCTGACATCTTTGTCTGAACATTTTGTTTACCCACAATATTTTATTTCATTATTTTTTTTACAAATACTCCCACTTTCTTTTGCAAAACGAAAACATCCAACAAAAGTTATTTAGGTTAAGCATTAATTAATGGAAATTCCTCACGATGGTAGAAAGACAAATGTACGTATGTGTACCTTTACTGCACTTGTAAGGACTAAATGTCCTTTTGTAAAGACAAAACCTCACTTGTGCAGGTTTTTTAATTGTTTATTTGTTTAATTGTGTATGTGTGTGTGTGTGTGTGTGTGTGTGTGTGTGTGTGTGTGTGCTCTTTGCATGTACTCCTCCATCTGTGTACTGGCCAGCAATCGTTTCATGTTAAGGTTTGTGAGTGTCAATTAGATTATTATCGATCATATAGATTACGGTTGAATTGTTAAACCACCAATCCATAATGTATTATATATTATAGAATATAGTGGAAACCAGTTCTTTGGATGCAAGACTAGGTTAGGGTATTAAATTGTAAACATTTTTGTCATTTTTATTTTCTAAAAAACAACAAGATTTTGGGTAGTGAGGTTTAAATGTACACATTTGTATTATTTTAGCTTATTTATTTACATTAATAATCTATTATTATACAGTAGTCTCGATGTTAGAGGGTACACACACTTGGCAGTACATGCAAGGAATGTGGTACAGCTGCAAATCCTACCCAGCATGTATTTACTATAACTGGTACGAGGGCTTAATCTGGAATTCCAGTGTTATGCTGAAATAACTGAAATACGGTGCCATTATTAATATGTTTTTCCTATAGGAAGAAGAAAAGGCTCTGAGTCCTGCTGGTGCCTCCAGCCCGGTACACATACAATCTGAATTCTTTGTTATTGTAGTTGTATAATAAAAGAAAATGACGAGTTTAGTCCATTTCTCTATGTGTATTCATTCTCTCTGCTCAATTACGCTACTTGCCACTGAAATGAAGTGTTCAATTGCTGCAAGTTGCTCTGAGGCACTAGAACTAGCCTTTGGTACAGTTCCTTGAGCAGATGGTTGTGCATGTTGTGGGTCATGACAAAAAAACTGGGGAATTGGTCATGGTAAATTGGGACAAAATAGGGGAATACATTTAAAATATATTTTTAGAAATGTATCCTCATAAACTGCTGCTTCCACCAGACACTTTCCTCCCACTCACAAATGTACTCCCACATGCACTGACTGCTTTTAGCACTGTCACAAATAGCAGTCATAATGGTGGCATAATGGTGCATGTTTGGATATTGTTCTTATTTCCTTTGTTGACTTTAATCTTCTTTTGTGCTTCAGTATGCTAATGTTTTCAATGCACTAAATGACATTAGCACATATTTCTATTCAATTTAAAGAATTAAGAATTTACTTCGCAAATGAGCATTGTGCGAGGGAAGGAGAATCTACAGAGCTCAAAATAGACTTTACATTTATGTTTATTCAATTATGTGCTTACAACGGATAAGTGAAGTGCACTAAATGCACCATGTTGTTCTGTCTGTTTTGTGTGCCTGAGATGGTTGCTGGTCAAAATTACACAGCCATCTGTCTGCAGCATGCAACAGTCTACCAGCTGGCTTTTTATTTTAATGAGAGGAAAAAGCATAGCTCCTTGATCAATAGTACAATGTGTACGTTGTGTGCTACTGCTTTGTCCGAATGTCTGAGTAACTCAGAGAAGTAAGATCATATGTGTGAATGTTTCACATGAGACTGACAGTGAAGGCTATACAAACATGGCTTACAGAATTAGATTTTTCAGTGACCGAGATTGCATGGTTGTTGTCCTGAAGCAAACATACTGCAAATGGTCTTGCTTAGTTCATATGTATGGTTTGGATGTTTGCTAAGTCACATGCATTATTCTAAATATTCAAGACACGATTTAGCACGTGCCCTTGTTGTTTTATTTATTTATTTATTTTCTGTCGTCCTGCATGTGATGAGCTTGAAAACAGACACTACATATCCTGTCAACATACACTTAAACCCTTCTACAGCTCCATTAATAGCTCATTAGGAAGTCAGTAGGTAGTAAAAAGAAGTTAATAATTAACTCCTCACAGCTGAGTTACATGGTGTCGCAGAGACAGCATAATCCTGTAAATCCTGTGAAAACAGCACGATCAAATGACACTGAGTGGTACGTGGTGGAAAACAGTTGGTAAAGTTAGTCGGTAATCTTAGCACTTTATGTGCGTCTTTAGTATGAATTTGTGCATACACTGAGAAGCTGATAGAAAAGTGAGCGAATCGATATTCCAAGAGCAGTCCTGTGGCTGGACGATAAAAAGAACTGAATGCTTTTCTGTTGATCTTGATCTTTGCTTTTCCATTAAAATGGCACATGTATATGTATATAATTATATTTACAAATGTATATAAATATATATTAATGCTGAATAGAACATTGCATTGTTGAAGGCAATCATTTTAAGGACTGGGTAAGTAAATGAAAGGTTTTGTTTAATCTACTCCACAGAAAACACTACAGCAACTTAGCAATCATGTTTCTGTGTATTTAATACTGGTAGTGTCTGTGCAAGTATGTTTTTAAGCTAAATGAAATAGCCAAAATGCACCATGCCTTGGTCCTTCAAAGATTTTTTCCATCACATTTTAGAGAGATTTTCCTTTACCATTTACCTGCAGCTGAATATGGACCTATAGAATCATGACACGTGAATAAAGTGTCAATAAAAAATGATCTTTTAGCGTGTGCCTAAATGGTAGGACACAGAAAGAGGAGACAGCTGGCTCATCTTTGCTCAGTGGTGTGGAAGTGGCTGAGTGGTGTCTCTGTGTAAAATGTGACCTTTAGGATTCAATGCCCACCCTCTATAGCCTGGTATGATTCTCTCACCATTTCTTTTCCCTTTTCTCCAACAACCACTTATCTATTTTACATTACAATGAAACAGACTGGAATAGTAGAAAATAAATGTATACAATATTGTACTGAGAATACATGCAGACAATTAAATCTCATTAACTACAGAAAACTTTAATGATCACATACTGAGGTTATTGTTTTGGTTTACTAAATGGTTAAACATTGCCTGGGACCAAAATTATGTAAACACCCCTTCTAATAAGTGATCTCTGCTATCACAATTAGTATGGGAAAAGACACAATTCAGTGGGAGACTATTGAGGAAATATAACAGAACCCAACCCAAGTAAAATCAGGGGATATTCATAAAAGCAGGTTAAAATGCCAAGTCATCCAACCACACACTTAAATTGTTGGTGGCGCTCATTTTAAAATAAATAAAATTCATACAAATGTGTTTTGGATGAATTTTGACAAAGTGGTATTTTTCCAGTGTAATTGATATTTACACAATGCATGTCCAATTTATTTATGCAATATAGTTCAAGAAACAAGAAGAGCGTTCTGTGTTGCAATTTGCAAATTTCACACTCGATGCCACTTAACTCACCCTACAGTCATGGCCATTTTAAAATGGCACACATTTTGTGTTTTCTTCCTCAGTTTTTTAGAACCTTTTGTCAGATGTTTACATGATATAATCGTGTACAATTTTCAGCATTCAACGCTTTTTTAACTTTTTATTGACAATAACATCTAGTTGAAGCAAAGTTTATATTAACAGTCTTGACCCTTCTTCTTTAAGACTTCTGCAATTTACCTTTGTATGCAGGATATCAGCTTCTGGGAAAAATCTTGACTAATGGAAACCCATTCTTGCCTAATCAGTTCTTGGAGTTGATCACAGTGTCTTGGTTTTTGTTTGTCCACCCTCTTTTTGAGGATTGACCACAGGCTCCCAATGGGATTAAGATCTGGGGAGTTTTCTGGCCATGGACCTAAAATTTCAATGTGTTGTTCACCAATCCACTTGGTTATCACATGTGTCTTATGACATGTTGCTCTATCATGCTGGAAAAAGCATTTTTCATCTCCAAATTCGTCCTGTAACATTGGGAGAAGTTGATCTTGTAGGATGTTATGATACCATTTCTTATTCATAAAATAATGTAATGCTTCATTGTTGTCATGCCACAAGACACATTTAGAACTGAAGATGATCACTGAAATGATGTTAGCAGGCCCTTTTGTAGGGCTGAAACACAATGGCTGGAATGCAGTAGTGTTTGTGATAAGGACGTTTTCATGTCAGGGAATGACTTTGCAATTAATTTAAATTCATCTAGTCACTCTGTACACTCTAGTTAACTGATTATCACCATAATTGTCACTATAAAAACTGATTCCACAAACTTTTGTGAAATTTGTGCAATGCTTAAACTTTTAGCCACGACTGTACGGCTGAAATATGACAAGAAATATATTAATATCATCGAATGAAAAAAATCAATCTCATCACTTCCATCTTCAATCACACTCCATCACTTTCTTCACTTCCCTTTAAGCAATGGCCTTGGCTTAGACCAAGCCAACAGAGCTCATATACATATTTATACTTATCATTGTTATGAAGTTTCATCTGCCCTCACCCTGAAAGGAAAGTAACAAATAAAATGCAGATACACGGAACAAGAGTTGAGAACATGTCATGAAGGTCATCAAGACTGAGAGGTTTATGAGTGCAGTTCCCTCCCAGACATTTAATTCTGTAAAGGCTTAATTAAAATGATTTAGTCAAGGGGGCTATCAGCTTGGTGTGACTAGGGAGTGGGGACCAATTATGCAGCTTTTGACAAGCGCAAGATCCAATTTCCTCCAAGCTGAAGATGCAACACATTCTACTTGACATGAACAATGACTGAAGAGATGAGGGTGACAATGAGTTATCTAATAGCAGGAGAGTGTAAAGGCAAAATGTCTTCTGACTTGATGAATGAAATCCCCACACCCAGCGATTGATAATGATGAGATCCTGATGATGCAGCAAAATTAACTTATGCAGACAGCGCAAGTCTGCTATTAAATTGACACCTGAGAGTCTTAGCAGTGCTAGAACAGCACACATTCTTTATCCAGAAATAAAAATCTTCAGATTATTTAGGAATTTTCAATTCCAGTGAATTTAAAAAAGTTGCAATCATAGAAAATGTTTATGTTTAATAGTATGCAAAGCAGGTGATGCAGTCATGCTGTGGTTAGTGCTGTACCCTCACAGCTCCATAGAGCCTGGCCCAGCCACTGCCCACTGTGGAGTTGGTGTGTTCTCCCCATGCCTGCATGGGTTTTCTCTGGGTACTCTGATTTCCTCTCATACTGAAAGTACATACATTATGTCAACTGGCATCTTTAAAGTGATGCACTGTAATTCCCACTTTGCTCCCTGTTGATGGTTCTTCTAGCTTCCTATTACCCTGAATCGCATTAACCAGCTGTGACTATGAGTGATGGAATGTGAGCATTGCTTAGATTTGTTTATGTAGAAAGTCTAAATGGTGGAAACAGACAAATGATGACATATGGCAGGGAAACAGGGTTAGTTAAAATTTTCCAGAATACAAAAAAATAGCACCAAGTGAGGGCTGTTTGACCCAGAATCTGCCCACTGAATGAGGAATCGGAATCACTATTTGCTGTTGCTACAGTTACAATCTACTTATAACATTGCTAGCACAAACGGCCATCAATGTTGATAATCATCAATGCCGACAGTAAAGTAGGGATTAAAATATGTTTCCAGTTAGCAATGTGGATATATTTGACCTGTCTAAAAATGTTATTAATATTTTAAGATGTATTTGGTGACATAACTGTTTATACTGTGAATAAATACATGTAGAGCATGCACACATCTGAGCTTCTGTGCTTACAAGTTTAATAATCATAATATATTGTTCATTCCAACTTGATTCTATTCCAGAATATCTAATGAGTGTCCCCACCAGATCTATACCGGAAATTATGAGCTATGACCACTTTAATGATGTTTTTATAAACTTTATTAAATCTTAGGCAGCGGTGCTACCCGCCCAGCCACCATGTTAAACTATACTAAAATAGACCAAATAAATTAATAAATAAATACAGTACAGTGTAAAAATACAGAAAAAGGCCAAATAAATGTTATGTGGGAATGTATAATTTTTTTTGTTTTTTTATGCATAGTATTTATTTATTAGTGTCCATTTTTTCATGACAGAAATGTATTATTTATTTATTTATAAATGTATTTATTTATACTTATGGCATTTTTGGTTGTCCATGTTATACTGTTGGAATTCCTGCTAAGAATTCAGCTTTATGACTTTCAGCTAAATAGTTACTGATCTAAACATTCTAATTTTCATTTACTGACTCAAGAAATTAACTTAAACACTGATTAAAAAATGTGAGGAAAATGTGTCTAATAGGTATCAATTAGTGCTCCATAAATGGCTTCATATACAAAAATAATGCATTTAGCAGATTTAATGTCCAACATCAGGCTTACTAATGACTAATAATGACTAAACCAGGACAAGACATAAAGGGCAAATGAAAATATATCTGATGAATCTGTATTAACACAGGGATTTAGCACATTCATTGTAAGCACAGTAACCCCAACACAGCTGCTTAAAAACAACAAGTGTTTTTGGCATTGTAGTAATAAGCTAAAAGTATGTGCCGTTAGTGGTTTGTGAACAGCATGATGGATTGATATGAGAATAATCAGCAGAATGATGAAAGAAAAAAATATGTGAATGTGGATAGGTTAAGTAAGAAAAATAGGGATTCAATTTAGCATATTAGGTCGATCAGATTCTTAAATTGTTCAAATTTATACATTTTAACAAAACAGGAAGAATATATTTGGGTAGAATACATACAGCCCTAGGCAAAAGTCTTAGGTCACCATTAGATTACATATACAACCCCAATTCCATTGGAGTTTTGACATTGTGTAAAAAAATAATAACAGAATGTGATGATTTGCAAATCCTTTACAACCCATATTCAATTAAATTCACTACAAATACAAGATATTTAATGTTCAAACAGATAAGCTTTTTCAGTCATTTGGAATTTGATGCCTGAAACGCGACATGCGTTTATAGGTGTTGTTCCAGTACACACAAAGGCAATAAACATGTGTATAACAAAATATGTGTAATTGCAATACCTATCTCTGATAAATGCTTCCATTTTTTGGAAATATTTTAGGGGTGCCAACAATTTCGGGCCATGACTGAAGCTTATCTGAGATGGACTGATGCAAAGCAAAAATGGGAAGGAATTCCACCTACAAAGTTTCAACAATTCGTGTCCTCAGTTCTCAAACATTTATTGAGTGTTGTTAAAAGGAAAGATGATGTAACACAGTGGTAAACATGTCCCTGCCCCCATTTTTGAACATGTTAAAGGCATCAAATTCAAATAAATGAATATTTGCAAATATCCATTTGAACATTAAATATCTCGTCTTTGTAGCGTATATCTTGTCCAATTGCATATAGGTTGAAAAGGATTTTCACACCACTGATAAACCAACAAACTGAATAATGGTACTGTATATATTCTGTACATACCATACTTATATGTGCACGTGTGCTATACTTACAGTATATAGTCTGCTATGGATTATGGGTAATAATACAAATCGAGAGCAAGAAGTAAGTGCAGGAAGGCAAACAAAAGAGTTTAGATTTAGATATAGCAGCTCAGCTGCATAATTTAGTTACACAGAGAAGACCTGTGCTGTTTCAAAGGATCAATCAATGACCAGGAGTTTGTGGGAAAAAAGAATTATATTAAGAGAGAACCAATCGATGAAAAGACCTATTTGTCAAAAATACAATTTGTCCAAAATTGGCATAATTGCAATTTTTCCCCAGTCCCCAGCTGGCCGGATTTTTTGTCAACGCTGTTGTTTTAAAAACAGCTTGGAACAAGCGACAGGTGGTAGGTAACTTTAGACCCTGTAGGGTAAACTAACCAGCTAATATCATTTTCCTGTTCCCCTGAAACAGCTTCCAGTATAACTGGCAGGCACAGAAAGCTTCTGTGTTTTGTTGAATGCAATCATGATCAAATTATGTGCACATAAAGCAATAGGAAGTAACAGAAAATGGGGGAGGCTGTCACTGTGGTGGGTACCAAGGTAACAAAAATCAGAATCATGCAGGAGGTGGGTGCTGTCATTGTCACTCGTTTACCGTGTCACATGTGAACATTTGCAAAGCAAACACTAAGGTGTACACACACTGTGCATTTAGAGAATTTAAACCATCATCATGTACAAAGGAAGGTTTCCATGTCAATCTGTGAAATGTTTGAAGGTGAGCGCCTACTTCTCTTGGAAAAACACAGTATAAGGCAAAAGTCTTAGGCCACCATTTGATTTGTTGTTTTAACAATGGTTTAATTACCATATATAACATTTTGTCAAAGGTTGGGCCCAAAAAGTTTTTCATTTGTCACGGCATAATACTGATTTTTACATTTCTTGGCTGCTACTCTTAAAAAATCTTTAAAAATACCATTCAAGCTTCTTAACACAGAAGAATGGTCAGCTTGGTAGCCTGATGAGGCTGACAGATGCTGCTATTGCTGAAGAGTTGGGAATTACATAAAGCACTGATCTATCATAATCAACCCTGAACTAATTTGAAAAATGAAAGAGTATGGTTTATAAGCTGGTGTTAACAATTGCCAGTCTTGAATATTACTAAAGATTGTGTGGGTAGACATCAAATATGCTGTTCATGCAAGATGATCTAAGAACAGGGGTAACTATAACTAGATTAGAAGTGTTCTGCTAAGAACAGGGGAATGGCACTTTATTAGAGACACCGGGCCTTTCCCAATTGGAACTTCCCTGTATGGAAATTAGACACCTCACCGGAGTGCAGCATAAAGTCCAGTGAGCAAGTTGTCTGTGGATCAGTTTCAGTGTGACTCATTAGAATGGGAAAACGCAGCGATCGGGATTCGAAAAAGGCAAGACCATCAGTGCTTGACAGGTTGGCACCAGTATTTTAAGAACTGCCAGCCTTGTGGGGTTTTCTCAACCAGTGGTGTCAAGAGTATACAGAAATTGATGTGATTGAGGAAAAACATCCTGTAAAAGGGGATCATGTGCATGTGAACAACTTGTCAAAGGAAGGAATGGGTAAGAGGAGGACATTGAGAATCATTCTGACAAACAGGTGGTGCACAGTAAAGCAATCTGAATACAATGCTGGTGCTTCAACTAATGTGTCTAAACACACAATGCACCATTCCATGGAACAGGTGGAATATAACAGCAAATGTGCAGTTTGAGTGCAATTGTTGTCTAAGTGAAACAGACTCCAGTGGGTAGAACAGACAAAAATCAGAGTGGGAAAACATTGCCTGGACAGATCAATCCGGATTTTATGGGAGGGTCAGAATTTGGCACAAGCTGTATGAATTGATTAAACTGTTCTCTCAGGTGTCAACAGTTCAAGCCGGTGGAGGAGTAGTAACAAGGGATTGTTTTGGCACACTGTGGGTCCTCTGATATAAATGGAAAGACATTTGAGTGGTAGGGCTTATTAAGCACTGTGGTCAGCCAAAATCATGCCTTCATGGCAGCTGTTTATCCTATGGCATAATGACACTTTCAGCAGAACAAGAAACTTTTACTTTAATTGTAAATGAGTTTACGTAGTCACCCTTTTTCAAATAACCAGTGCTCTGTTTTCAACTGATTGTGCTACAGAGTCATATGGAGGCTCAGATATTCTCTCCTTAGACCTGCCCTTATTGTTTTCTTATTGTTTTGCAGAACCTCTTATGTTTTTCCAAGATACCACATCTTAGTTCCAATGTCCTAGCTGTCGACGTTTCATCTAAATTCATCTAAAATCTATAAATAATAATGAACATTATCTGGACTTTCTACTGATTCTCTTAGTGGTCTCTTGCATATCATGACTACTGCAGTGCTTTTCTGGTCTTTCCATATGTACAAGACCCCTGCAGCTGATCTGGAATGGAGCAGCATGTCTGGTTTTCAATTTACCAAAGTTTTCTCATGTCACTCCACCCCTGTGTTTGTTTCACTGGCTCCCCGTAGCTGCCTGCATGAGATTCAAAACTCACAAAAAACCAACAACAAAGCCAAAAAATGGATCAGTCCCATGCTCACATAAAGGCTCTAATCAAACCATGCTCTGTACCTTCTTTCCTTTGTGACTGAAGCTTGACTCAACTGGACTCACGCAAGATCAAAGGAAGACAAGAATCAAGAGTCTTTCTCATACTGACATGAACTTGTAATCGATGTCTGAAAGGCTGTTTTTAATAGAGAATACAGACTCACCTTTTCATGCAGAACTTAACTGCACTGAACTGCACTTATACAGTTATAAAAAACAGTTCCTCTCTTGTGTGATTGTTTCTGTTTCTTGCATCAATTACTAACAGGAACTAGTTGGAAAGACTGATGTTATTGGACTGGTGTGCATTTTTACCACCATAAAGTAATATCTGCTAAGAAGAATGCTAAGTGTTATTACCAGTCACTGTAGATTACAGTGTCTACTGCATTGCAGTTGTTCCCCATATGACCTACTCTGTCTTGCAAACATGCTACACAACTTCATTATAACTGCCACATCTACATGCAGTCAGCATCACCCAAGCACCACAGCAGAAGGACTAACTGCACTTACCACAGTGTTGTGCCTTCAGCCATCAATTTTGCCAATATATTATTCATTGGAGACAACAACGTGAGAAACATTTAAGATAATTATCTTATAACTTTGAACTTTTCTCATGCCAATATTTCACAGTAAAGCTCATAAGCTTTACAGAACTGTACACAGACTATTCCACTAATATTCCACGTAAAAAGCATTATAATGCATTATTGGCCAAAGTGAAATTTAAAATTGTCAAAAATACTGAAACAATATCTTACTTGGTTTATGTTCTTCACTTTTCCTGCACCCAAGTATTTATTTGTGGACTGAAACTATCGACCAGACATCAAATTGATTGTTTTAGCAGATTTTGGCAATAAACATATGGCTCATCACTATATGTACAAAGACCAAAATTTGATTTTAGGCAGAAGCCAATCTGTTTAGCCTGCACCATTAAAATTGACTGCATTTGGTGTTTAATTTGTTGTTATTTTAATTATATTATCTTGATCAATATTCAATGTTTAATTTACGCATTTTCCCTTCCAGGGTTGAACTGGGTGCAGGCATGAGCAAGTTTTGTTTGGGATGACAGTCCATCATAGCTTGACTCTATTTAAAGACGTTAATCCTTCAGACAACAGAGTAAATTCAACTTCATACCAGCAACTATCATCAGTTATTTATTTTACGTAAACACTATTGTGTCTGTCATGAACATAGCCATTGATGCTGATGTGACTTTATTAAACAAACTATTAAACAAACAAGCTCTGTAGGTCCAGTGAAACAGCTGGCCTCCGAAATGGACTATAAAATTCAAATAAACAGTCTTATGTCATGTGGAGTGATTGGAATACAAATGCTGTACAACACATTTGGACTGCGGATACAATCATGACACAACTTCTTCAGGAGCAACACAGACCTGAAAACATATCGTTCTGTACCATCTGGGTGTTTTATATATAGTAAATTAAAGATCTGATCCTTCTCTAAAGCATGTCATTGCAAGAGCGATCAACTGATATTGATTTTTGGGATTTACAGTTGTTTAATGTGAGGAGATGCTGGTGCACAGCAGTGATGGTAGCGTCACTCAATTACCTAATGTACTCAATTACCTAATGGCCATTTTCAACTACTTTTGCTTTGCTGGAGTTTTTCTGTTATATGATATGCTTCCTCCTTTACATTTCTATAAATAAAAATATGATTTTGATTCCACTGTTTATTGTTACTTTTGAGTAAAGGAAAATAAAACAAAATAGTGGATAGTAAAGATGTTATGCTGCATGCCGGACCTATGAATTATTCGACTAAATTGTAGTACACTTTCAGTCAAAGATCTTTGTTGCTGTGATTTGTATGTAGATTAAGATGGACCCAGAAGGAAAAAGAGAATATTCAACTCTAGGGAAGCATTTTTTTTAAAAAATGAACATAACAAGATACAGTATATCCAGGTTTGGGCAGTAACACATTATTGATATTTATTATTCACTCAGCAATCAGTTTATAAGGTACACTTACTGCTTATATTAATTTACCATACACATGCACTTTGTAGTTCTACAATTGTAGTCCAAATGTCTGCCTACATACTTTGTTAGTCCCCTTTAATGGTCAGGACCCCAGAGGGCCATCACAGAATAGGTACTATTTGGGTGGTGTATCATTTTAATTACTGCAGTGACACTGATGGTGGTGTTGTGTTAGTGTGTGTTTTGCTGGTACGATTGGATCAGGCACAGCAGTGGTGCTAGTGCTCATTTACTGTGCGCTTTATTAGACACTACTATATTGCTCCACCTTGCACCTTGTAGATGTAAAGTCAGAGACAATAGCTCATCAGTCTGTGTTTGGCATCCTTTATTCTAGCCTACATGATGGTGGCTGGACGTTTTTGGTGTGTGGACTTTTTTCAGTCCAGCAGTGATACATCAGTGTCAATGCAGTGATTAGAATTTCATTTTGGTCATACTTTGTTCTCTATTTCTGCACCCCACCCTGTTTATGATGTTTCGTCTTGTGTTGATTCTATTTTTGGTCTTTACTCTTAATCTCTTAATCTTGGCACTGTGGAGCTTCGCTCCTTTGGGGAGGGTCTATGTAAAGATGGTATCACACTGTAGAGGACATGCTATTGTGCCTTATCATGCACAGTTCACATGCCTCTTACTGGGAAAGTCTAGTCTAGTCTTTATGGTGTCACTATCATGTTACACTGAGTCCCTGCTACACTCAGAGTGCAGCATTAGCCTTGTGTCTTCTGAGCTGTTCATATCAGCTAGTTATCCACAAAGGAAATTGCTTTTTACTCACATAAGCAGGAACACTAAAAAGAAAAACAATTTATAACTTTATATCCATACTACATTACAGTTTTTATAATATATACATATATAATGTTTAAGTGAAAACTTAAACAGTGGACTACATTTAATGGAGTTACATTTTACTATCATCATTTGACATTTCACAGAAACATATTAGCTGTGTACCTCAACCACCAATGGTACACAGTGATAATATTATACAGTTAAAAACCATACTGTGAATGATACTTACTTCATGCTTCGATGAAAAACACAATAAAAACACAGATGGGCAGAAGCCAAGGGGTTAAAATACATGACAGTAAGACACAATGAATTAGAAGAATCACAGTCTATTTTCTAGCATTCTGGACTTCAGATCAGATCTTCAAACCATTTTCAAAACTATTTTCATTAACCATATATTCTTAGTCACAGTAAGTTATAGGTTACAGTTGATTACTCATTTCAGTGAATAAAGTTATACATTAAATCTTGTTACATTGGTTGCTCATAGACAGGCTGAAATTAAGAGTGAAGCGTTCTTTTTTAATTGCTTTTTAGCCTTTTCAGGTGATTTGTGATGTTATATAAGATTCAATAGGCCTGCTGTGCTTGTTTATTTAATAGTTATTTGAGCATCAGTGGTTATATTGATGACAGACATAAGAGTGTTTACATGAAATATATTATTGATGATACTAACTGGTATGAAGTTGAATGTATTATTTTGTCTCATATATATAAAATTGTCTAAAAAGTTAAGAGCTTGTTCAACATCCCAACAGTCAGAGGATTGGGGTAGCTGGCACTTGGACCATCAACCTAATTGAAACAGTCAAATACATTTTCTCATTTGAGCCTCAAGGCAGTGCAGCACATAAATCTCCATTCCCCCATCTTAAGTGAAAATAGATCAGTGATGGACAGAGCATTGACAGGATGAATAAAAATGGGCCAGAGGAGAGGGAGTAGATTCTAAATGTAATAAGTGTAGGTAATATATGCAGTGGTAGAAGTGAGATGAGATACAAGCCAATGAGATAAAGAAAGTTTGAAAAATAAGAAGGAATGAAAGAGAGCATAATATGCAGACAATTGGCAAAATATAAGCAAGAGACTATGAAAATGAGTAAAACAAGCTTACCATGGAATCAAATTAAGAATACAGTGAAAGAATGTCAACTGAGGTGACTGAGAGAAAGGAACAAAGAACAATCCATCTTGTCACACTGGTTCCAGGTGGACAGACTAAAAGTGAGGGTAAAGAGACCCTCTCTAATTTCTTTTCAGCCTTTTCAGGTGGTTTGTCGTTGTGCTCAGAGTGATGTTAGTGATTAAGATCTGTGGAAAGTTATCATCACAAACTGTACTGCCCATTACCCTTGGGGACACTGGCCTACCATGAGGTTATTAGCCTGCTCTCAGTCACCTTTATCCAATAGCACTAATCATACTTTTACCCCAGTATTGTTACACTGTTATACTTTACACCCTGTACATACATACTAATATTCTAAAATGAAAATAAAACAGAAGGTTGTGGGGTCATAAATAATGTTATTTATTTGGAATATTGGTTATAACCCCTACATTTCTTACTATATTAAACATGATTTTGTTTATATCAACTCATTACAACGTTTTGGCCAGAAATGCAGGAATGGATGTTTATTAACAAATAAAATTAAGAGGACCAGAAAAAATATATGAAATATCATATATATACATTCATATTTTCTGCAATTAAATAATGTCCAAAATGAAGGTAAAGAACACCACATTTGCAATTTCCATACTCATAACTTTAATGTAATTGTAGAAGACAAATGCGAAAAACACAAAGCTCAAAAGGAAAAATCTGACATGAAATCTGAATCTCTGCAAAGTAATTAAGTGAAATAAATTTTTAGTAAAATGCATGCCACCTACTGTAGCTTGACATTTGCAAGCAATTGCACCAGAAAACTGCTTAACATTATATCGATGTGCATCCCTATAGCCTGAACAAAAGCTCTGAATGGAAAACGCTAAGCAGCCAATTAATAATCACTAGGCAACTATTGGTGCTTACACTACGTACAGTGTGTGCTATGTCTAATGAGAAGCTGTAGAGTAATCAACATAGCAAGGCTGTGTTGCAGACAAGGGAGCTAATCTCCATTAGCATGTGCACAGAAATCTCAAATAGATTGACACAGCAATTTTCTGGGAAGACACCTAGTACCATTACTAGGAGGGCTCTAGTGTAAATAAAAGCCAATGCATTACTCGGTAAGATAAGGTTGACCATAGCACACTGAACTATACAGCTGGTACTGTCACCAAATCTTACGGAAGCAAATGCCTGCAAAATATATAATAACGTTTTTAAATCTTCATAAAAACAGATTTCATATTGAATACATTTTATGTCTGTTTTTATTATTTTATTTACTTTTATTGTTCTAGAAGTTATTTGTAGATACATGAATACTGGCTTAAATATTAATATTAACATAAATAAAATAGTAATGGCTTGTACTCGATTTACGTGTAGATTTTACATGAATCAGTATGTGTGTGTGTGTGTGTGAGAGAGAGAGAGAGAGAGAGAGAGAGAGATAGAGAGAGAGAGAGAGAGAGAGAGAGAGTGCCCTGTGATTGACAACCATGTTAAATGGAGCTATGGATTTCTATAATCTGAAAACATCATATAAATAATAACACATTATTTATTGCATATATGGTGTATGTATGTGTTTAATTCACCTCCAAAATGACACATCTAGATAAAAAGTGATCACTAAACTGATACTGTACTTGTCATTACGTAAATAGAAACATCCCATTCCTAAACACACACTTAATATGTATTTATGTATTAGATATATGATGTCACAATACATTCATGCACATAGACTGTAGCCAAAAGGTTTGTGGGCCCCAAAACATTACTTCCAAAATTAGGTATTTATGTAAGGTATGTTACGTATTATGGCTTTTGGACGGTCTAGTAGCACCCACCACCACCTGGATTAAAATTCTGGCTTGGATGAAACAATCATATAATTGTAATCTACATACTATGATCAACCATAAGTGATATTACAAATATGGTTCTTTAGAACAGGCTGTTCATCAGGCATGTGGTTATATCAAATGCAGAAATACCAAATGCTGTTCTGATCTTACATTACTAGTACTTATTATTTTTTATATTACATGCTTTGGTAATCATATTATATAAACCAAAAAGGTTGAAGCTGAGGCTTGACAGGGAAAAGCTGTATACATTAGAGATGGGTTAGATGAGTAGACATGACCACATTTAAAAAATCTGATACAGGAAATGGCCTTTTCCACTGTAAGACTGATATCAATGTCCTTAGTGTTTGTTATGACCTAAGGAAAGCTTATTATCTGTTCTGACAGGTTACACCAGTGATAATCAGATTGTGTCACATAATACCACCCACACAGAGGAACTGGATGTTGTCAATTGCCAGCTGTTGTCCAATATCCAATACTCAAACGTATGATTTGAGTATGATTAGTGAATAAGTAGAAGATGATGCTTATTATTGCCTTCTTGGTTTACACAACTATGTGAGGTGGTTTGGTGCAGCATAATTGTAGATTTGTAGAATAAGTAGTACTCTCATAGAGCTGTCAGTGTCACTTGCCAGCATGGCGGTGACAGATCAGTGAACCATCAGATAGAGTCAGACCTGTCAGGGGCCTCAGTGTGTTGCATGATGTAACCTCCTTGACAGTTCAGGAACCTGCCACATACATGTCAAATCAATGCAGGACTTCCAGAGAGAGCAAAAGCATGCAGTCACATGTCAAAAAGGGAATGCACATCACTGGTGTGCTGCACATGTGCCTTTGAGGAGAAAAAGCCTAAAAAAAGAGCCATATATGATGTACTTGTACTGAGAAATCGTGACAAATGAACAAATGGCATGGATTTTAAAGATAAATGAAAGTTTAACTTTTAGGTGAGAACAAAGTGGTTTAAGAATTTTTTTTCTATACGGATGCAAATCTATTTGTGACCTCTATAAAATAAATAATTTCTCCTCTGTAGATCAAAGGCAAATATAATTCACATCTTCAGGTTCCAACAAACATAATGCTCATAGATAACACAATGTAACAATTTAAAAAAATGTTTCCAGTTGTTAAGTGTGTTTTCCTAATTGTCTGTGCCTTAAATGAATAAAAAAAAATGTTATTATTCGATGTAAACATTGCTTTTGTGGTCAGCACAATGATATTTTGAAATGTATCTATTTTTTAAGTATATTCATGATATTTCAAGAGACTTCAAGAAGCTTCTGAAATTGTGAGAACTATTAAGAAGTTTCTAGAACTGTCCAGAATTATCTAGACCTTCCTATACCTTCCTGAGAGATGGAGAAACAGGATCTACTTGATTGGGGTTGCAATAGTAAGTGGGCAACGGCCATTACAGACAAAGGGGAATTGACCTAGACAGACGGGTGTGAATTCAATATCTATTCTGATTCTGATAACGACAGTATTCACACTTTACAGGAGGAGCTTAGAAAGGACCACTACTTTCAAATGTAAATATTGTGTGTTATTCTGGTACCGGGTGATCAGTCTTTCTCCGCTGACTCCTCAGTATCCTCTTGTACTTTGATACTGCATAGAATAAAGATTTACCATTTTTATCAAGTTTGGAGAGACGTCCTTTTTCCTTACAGTACACAGCAACTCAGTCCATTTAGATGGCATCAAGAGGTTGCATACATCCAGCGGATGCATTTTGCTACGTATGTGGCCATTTTATAAAGACAAGAGCGTAAAAGTACTCTGTGAAAGCATCTGCTAAGATGTGCGAGGCCTACAAAGAATACTCTGGCATACCTGTTGGTGACCAAGACAAACCATGGGTTCCTCATTTCACATGTGAGCACTGCAAGAAAACTCTTGAAGGTAAGTGGATAAATGCTACTCTCTTAAATAGCAAAGTTTTGAAATCAGTTAAAGTTTAAAAGAGATTTAATTAACACCATTTCACAAATTTCAATGTTGTAGTTAAATATTTCAAACAATGCAATATATATGGATATATTGTATAGTTTGATATATAACACAGTCATTAGTGTGAAATAGGCCTAAATCAAATTCTCAATCCAAATTTTATTTTGTTTGCTTATAGGTTGGTACAGGGGAGAGAAGAGAGCCATGCATTTTGCTATCCCAAGAATTTGGCCTGAACCAACTGATCACTCAACAAATTACTACTTCTGCATGGTGGACCTTTCCAAAGGTCGCACTGGCAAAAATGCACTGTAACGTATCCTGACATTCCTTCATCTATCGCCCCAGTGCCACACTGCCCTGAATGTCCTGCACCAACTCCTCCAGACAGAGCTCAACCACCTTCAGGAGAAAGCAGGAGGTCAGACACTGAGGAAGCCTGATTTCTCTTCATATGCAGCTGAGCCATACTACCCTATCCAAAAAGACCTCAACGATCTGATCAGAGATCAGACTTGGTCTCACCAAGTCCAACGCTGAGCTTCTGACATCAAGGCTCAAGCAATGGAACTTATTAGATGAAAGTGTCCAAGTCACAGATCAGAGGAAGCGTCACCAAGTTTTTTTCAGCTTCTTCAGTCATCAAGATGGACTGTGCTTCTGCAACAATGTGGCCGGTCTGTTCACGGCTATAGGTATCACCTCTAACCCGAAGGAGTGACGCCTCTTCATAGACAGTTCATGCCAAGAGCAATCAAAGCCGTGCTGCTTCACAATGGGAACAAGTATTCGTCTCTTCCTGTAGCTCACTCAGTGCACCTGAAAGAGGAATACACCAGTGTCAGGAATTGCTAGGTGCCTTGAAGTATGATGAGTACGGCTGGGAAGTTATAAGAGATTTCAAAATGGTGTCATTCCTGATGGGTCTCCAAGGTGGTTTTACAAAGTATCCTTGCTTTATTTATCTTTGGGACAGCTGGGATACTGAAGCACACTACCACAGGCAGGACTGGCCTCAGCGGACAGAGTTCTCTGTGGGGAAGAACAACGTAAAGTGGGAGCCACTGATGGAGCCAAGCAAGGTGCTGATGCCATCACTACACATAAAAATTTGTCAGAGCTCTAGATAAGAAGTCGAGAGATTTCAATTACCTCCAAGATCATTTCCCTAAGCTGTCTGAAGCAAAGATCAAAGCTGGTGTCTTCGTCAGACCTCAAATCAAGAAGATCATAGAGTGCAGTGAATTTCCCAAGAAACTGAATAGGAAGGAGAGAGCAGCTTGGAACAGTTTCGTCAAAGTGGTTCACGCACAACTGGTTCAGACTCTGATAAAGAACTATGCTGCAATGGGCTGCAGGATGTCACTCAAAATCCATATCCTTGA
>JAUZST010009254.1:0-13097 GCA_034779995.1 Parotocinclus haroldoi
GAGAGTGAGTGTGCGTGTGAGAGAGTGAGTGTGCGTGTGAGAGAGTGAGTGTGCGTGTGAGAGAGTGAGTGTGCGTGCTGACGAAAAAATGTCTGTGGCGGTGAAAAAGGGAAGCTCGATATTCTGTGGGTTTAAGGCTCTTGGACTTTACTCAAATCATCTAGCGCACGTGGTGCGTTTCCATAAGAAACACCGGGAGTTCTATGTGGTGACTGCTGTCGGACAGTGTTTCCACACCTACAACGTAAGTCACTGAATTACCCTAAAACCTGCCTTAAATGTGTAATGTCATTTTAAAGAAATGTGTGCGCTGTCCCAATGCCTACAAATGTGTTTTGGGGGGGTGTAAAGTCACGTGCTTGTTCCAGACTACGCTAGGTTTCAGAGTTTGTACTTTTATGTTATGTCGTCATTACGAGTTATTACGTGGTAGGTACGAGACGTCACTAGGCAGGCAGGTGTTTATGATCCTGTGGTTGATTTGTATAATGTTTTGAATTGTTTGATCCCCAGGGACTGCCTGGGTCTGAGAAACTCCCCACAGACACAGTCCGAAATGTTGTAGAAATGAATCATAACATTTTCTGCAGGTGTCCCAATACTTTTGTTCATTTTGTGTAAAATAGCCCACTTCCAGAACAGCAGCAGGTGCTCCCAAATACTTATACGTGTGCATAATTAGCCTAAATCAGATATAAAATCCTGCGTTTAAAAAAAAGGTGTGTCAAGTAAACAGTTATTTCTTTCTGTGATGCGCCTACAGGAATAATTCCCTCGGTGGAAACCTTTATTTGGAATTGACTGAACCTTTTATAAATGCTTTAAGACCAATAATCTAGAATATTCCTCCCAGGTTTATCCGTAGTTGCTTTTACATAACTCGAATTTTGTTCTTAATCTTCCCTGCAGGTAAAGAAACTTGGAATCGTTGCTGTCAGTAAGTAACAGAAATATTTAGCTTGTACTTTCTAGACGGATCATTTATGAATCTGAGCATCTTTGATTGTCTTCCGTTTCCCAGGCGATGCCCTTCCTGTGAATATTGCATGCATTGCCGCTGACCGAATGCTTGTTTATGCTGCACATGAGCACGTTATCTCGGCTTTTGCAAAGAATAAGGAGGTAAAGTTCACATTTTATTTATTCATGTTAATCTGGAGTTAAAGCTTAATCCCTTTCAGCTTGTTTTACGTTTGGATAGCGAGCGCTCCACTACTGATTTTAATTGGTTCTGGGACCTGCATGCCCACTATAGGCACCACGTTCTGTGGTTAGTTCTTCCTCGTGCCACGGCGGTGTTTGGAAGAACCACACAGGCCTTACTGTGGAGGAGATGCTCTTACATAACGGTACTTAGAGAACAGACTGTCTCACGCTGAGCAGGGTTTTAATACTTTACCTTACTCAGACCTTCCCTTGTGTTTTGGTCTTGATCTGCCCCCTGCTGGATGTCTCATTGTGTTCCTCTTAGTTTTGTAAACAGGGTGTTGCTTACACACACACACACACACACACATGAGTCACACAGTAAGTGGAATCACTGGCCTGGGATGGCTCAGCATTGGAAGTACTGGACGACTGACTAACAGGTTAAGGGTTTAAATCACAAACATGCACATCTGGTGTTTGCTCATGCTAGCAAACAAAACGTAGCATTTAGGTCGTACAGGTGCAAGAGAGACAAAGGAATTCCGATCTGTTATTGGTTTAGCTGGTACTGAACTCGACCCAAATAATATAGGCCTTCTTGTACTTTATCTCCCACTTTCTAGGCTTTTGCAAAACATTTTTATTTATGAAGTCCACAAAGTTAGAGCAGTAAACTTGAGCAGCCGCTTTGGAGGCCATTATGTCTTATGTTTGTAAGTTCGTAAATCTTAAAGGCCTTTCTTAAAGCCCTTGATCTGGGGGTAATGTAACGTAATGCCAAGGTCCGAACTCTTTTTATTGTAAATATCTTCACCAAATGAATGATCTTTTATTACTTGGAAGCTTTATGTTTATAGTGTTTTATATTTTATCTAGTTCTATTGCATGTGCATGTTTATAGGGTTACTAACTATAGCTAGATAAATATTTAGAAATGTCTTTAAGTTAGTTTATTCTATTTTTAAGTTTTATCTTGATTCCATCCCGTTTTGTTGATGTATTTTATTTGAATTATATATAATTGACCTAACGTTACTTGACACCCTCTTCTATATGCCCGTAATGCAGTCTGGTTCCAATTGACATGTCTGCATGACTTAATTATAGCAGCCTTGTCAGCTGCACAGTCACGCTTCAACATTTCCTATGGTTTGTAAGATTCATCTGACGCTTCGAGTGAAGTTTATTTGTTCACTTGTAGCTAAATAGATTTGTCCTGCTGGAAGTAGCTGTTAGAAGACGATCAGTCAAGTCCATAAAGACACACACACACACACACACACACACTATTAGGTTGTGATTTAAACAGGAACCATAGTGGCACAATGTGAAGGTTCTGGACAGTTGACCACAAGGTCCAGATGAATCTTACTACATGGATTTTTGTATCCCACCCGCCTTAAGGTTGGCCGTGTTGCGCATTCGGAACATCCTTTCCGACCAGTGTGTGTAAAAATGACTGAGTTAATACAGCCGTCTTGTCAGCTTAAATATTTCTGGTCATTTTCCTCTGATCTTTGGTAAATGAGTTTGTTTTCCACCATCACTGGGTGTTTTTCCACGGCTCTCTGTAACTCTAGAAACTGATGTGTGTAAAAATCCCTGATGATCAGCAGTTTCTGAAATACTCTGAAATACCACGCCACCTGGTACTGACTGCCATCCCACATTTAGTCACATAGATTACATTTTTCCACATTCCAGTGCCTGCTATGAACATTAATCAAAGTGTGTGTGTGTGTGTGTGTATATGAATAGTTCCTGACGCTGCACAGTTTGCCTCGGTTTGATCGTGATCGTGATCACTTAGTGGGTGCACATATTTAATGACTGGACATAACCATACACAATAAAAACTCTTTATCATTCGTCTGCAATCTTAACCAGACTCCACTGCATGTGTTCATAGAGAAAAATAGAAATAATTTAGCACGTTTTACTAGTTGGTGCTTTCACTATTAATCAGATTTTACTTGATGCTGAGGAAATTGTACACATACTATAATGGACAAAAGTATTGGGCCGCCTTCACATTACAGAGCTTTTAAGAGCTTTTCGGACCTCCCGCTCTTGGTCCATAGATAGTAATATGGAGTTATAATAACATAGTTATTACAAAACAGCTATAACAGCTTTCTGCCTCACACATCCACAAATGCTTTTAAGATAGAAATCCGTCCCTAACACTTGCGTCCCAATACTTTTGCCCCCATAGCGTTCGTCTAAAAGGCACCACATAGCCTTGATCAGAATGCATGTATCAGTTTTTGGACGTCATGCGTTTCTTGCTCACAACGTTGACGATTAAGAAAATGCAAAACTGTTAATTTTTAGGTTGTCCACACGTATGAAGGCCATGATGCTGACGTTCATCTCCTGCTGCCGTTCGGAGACCATTTCATATCGGTGGACGTGGACAGTGTTGTCATTATCTGGGATGTGCAGTCACAAGGTTAGTAAATGTGTAATTGTCATTCGATGGACTAACATTAATAAACATTAATATAGACATGTCAGTTCTACCTTCTCGGCCTTGTTTTTCAGACGTGTACCTGCAGATTTCTTTCGATAAAGCGTCCTTTGAGGTTAGGGCCGTCATGCATCCCAGTACGTACCTGAATAAGATCCTGTTTGGTAGCAGCCAGGGCTCTCTCCAGTTATGGAACGTCAAATCAAAGTATGGCTTCAAGTGGAAATGTTCATGATCATGTTCATGACTTAGTGACTTAATGCGTTGCGTTGACGTCATATTTGAAAACATCCCTTCCTCTAGCAAACTCCTGTTCACGTTTCCTGGCTGGGGGTCAGCAGTGACGGTTCTGGAGCAGGTCAGTGTCGTCTGTGCTTTAAACAGCTGTGTCTGGATTTCGTTTTGTGTATTCGGCAGTGAGTATTTAAACAGCGTGCGTGTGATCTCTTAAAGAGCCCAGCGGTGGATGTTATCGGAATTGGCTTGGCTTCTGGACAGATCGTTATCCACAACATCAAATTTAATGAAACTCTAATGAAGTTTCAGCAGGATTGGGGTCCGATCACAGCTTTATCCTTCAGGACAGGTCATTTCTCCCCCCCCATTTCACATCTGACGTGCGCCTTAAAAACTAGCATGCACCTTTTAATCCTAGAATACGTGACGTTGTTGTCGTTTTGAAACGTTTTGTGTTGAAGCTTTGCTGTGCTAGTTAGAATAATAATAATGTGACTGTTGTCTGTAGATGGCCATTCAGTAATGGCTGCTGGTAGCCCTGTGGGACATATAGGATTATGGAATCTGGACGAGAAGAAGCTGGTTGGTCAGATGAGAGATGTACACACCACAGCTATTGCAGGACTTACGTTCCTGCATGGAGAACCCCTCCTGATCACTAATGGAGCTGATAATGCCATACGGGTTCGTCTTTATTACCCTTTATAGATGCTATTGTGTTTACGCGTGCCTTTAATGCAGGTGATTTCGGTGTGGTTTGCTTAGGTATGGATTTTCGATGTAGCAGAAGGTGAAGGACGTCTGCTTAGATTCCGTATGGGTCACAGTGCACCACCTACCCACATCCAGCACCATGACCAGAGTGGGAAACATATACTCAGTGCCGGTAAACGTCCTGCACTTTATTTTACACGCACTGTTCAGGCTTACACACTAAATGTGTCGAGGATTTTATAAATATTTTATTATTTTTTTTTTTTACAAAATGGAACAATCTTATATCTTATCAGGCCAAGATGGCTCTCTCCAGTCCTTTTCTACCATTCATGAAAGGTTTAATAAGAGTTTGGGCCATGGTAAGTCCTTTCCTCGCATGTTTTAGTTCTGCATTGTTAAAAACGTCCAGTCAGCTTTTAGCTTTTTAGTTGCTTTACCCAAATCATCCAAACAGGCTCTTTTACGAAGAAGAAGGCCAAAAAAAAGGGTGCGACGTATGACACAGCAAAGCTTCCACCCATCATCGCTTTTGCATCAGGTATATTTGATATGATGATTCTTTTTGTTTTAATGAGTGTTTCACTACTTTGTAGCCGTTCTAATGTTTTTTTTTTACATTTGTGTGTGTGTGTGTGTGTGTGTGTGTGTGTGTGTGTGTGTGTGTATGTAGAGAGCGCTCGTGAGAGTGACTGGGACGGCATTATTGCATGTCACCAGGGTTTCCTAGCTGCCACCACCTGGAACTATCAGAAAGGCTCCATGGGGGCTCACAGGCTGATCCCGGACCATTTTGGCAAGACCCGTGCCCTTAACGTTCATGCCACGGTCAGTAGTATTCATATTCCCATGCATAGATGACCCTTAATGTTTGTTAGCCACACTCTCCTGCGCGTTAAAGAGTTGTTTTGCTGCCCCTGCAGGCTGTAGACGTCACTTCCTGTGGCAACTTTGCAGTGATCGGCCTGTCTTCCGGACACGTAGACATGTACAACGTGCAGTCGGGAATCCATAGGGGGCGGTATGGAGAAGACGGAGGTCCGCTTTTTGACTTTTTGAGCTTTATCTCCCCGCCCCGTGCATGCGTCATTCGAATTCATTCTCCTCTTGGGGTGGGTGTGCAGCCCACCTGGGTGCAGTACGAGGCGTCGCCGTCGATGGACTAAACCAGCTGATGGTGAGTGCGGCAGCTGATGGGCTGCTGAAGATCTGGAGGTTCAAATCCAAAGAGCTGTTACACAAGATCGGCCTGCCAGCGTCTCCCGCTTCCACGCTCATGCACAGAGAGAGGTGAGGGGAAACGACTCTGTTTCTCGACCTTATTGTTCTCGGTGTGCGTTTCGACTTTGGATTGCTCTGTTGTATTTCAAGGAGGGTTTTTTTTTTTAGCCTTATAGCAAAGAGGCTTGGGCGTCGGTAAATGGCGCTCGCAAAAACAAAAAAAAAACAAGTATGGGTGATATTTTAGAACGAACAGGAAGAGAATCTAATAAGATCAGAACTGCTGGACGATCGGATCGTGTCCATGCCCCATCACTGGCATTGGAACAGCTTTAGTACAAAAGCGGCAGTGTTTGTGTTGCAGTACAGCAAATTAGCACACGTTGTGTGAAGTGTGTTACAGTAAGAAGCTAAATCCTTCATGTGTGCTGCATAGTGTAAGAACAGTGTGTGTGTGTGTGTGTTCTAACAGTGTGTGTTTAGTCTCTGGCAGTATTTAAGCGGGAGATTTGACCGGCTCTGCTTTTTCTCCAGCGGTATGCTTGCTATTGCCTTTGATGATTTCACGGTCAGTATTCTGGACATGGAGACAAAGAGGACGGTCCGCCGCTTCTCTGGCCAGCGTGGGCAGATCAATGATATGGTGAGCATGTCGTTGTGCAGTCCCTCAGCTGCTTGTGCATCATGGCTGCACTTCTTTTGCTGCACAGATACGTCGCTTTGATCTTTTATTCGTCCGTTGTTTTACCTTTTTTTATTTTTTAATAGACTTTTAGTCCAGATGGTCGATGGTTAGTAACCGCCTCCATGGACTGCGCTATCAGGACGTGGGACCTTCCCTCTGGCTGGTACATGTTTCACATTGCTTTGTTGCTCACCTTGTGCAGGTTGTTAGTGCGTTCGCCTTCCCGTCCCCAGTACGTGTTTTACTTCGGGTGCTCTGGTTTCCTTCCACAGTCCAAAAACGTGCATTAAGTTACGATTAGTGACTGATTACTCTAAACTGGCTAGAGTAGTTTCAGCCATATTAAACAAACCAATCATTTATAAAAATAAAAAAAAAACAAGCTGAACTACCAGGTTCACCACCTTGTTGTTGGTGCTAAATATTAGCACCACTTGTTACAGCACTACGCAACGTAGAGTGGCGCTTAAAAGTTTGTGAACCCATTGAAATGTTTTGTGTTTCTCCATGAATATGACGCAATAAAACCTAATCGGGTTTTCCGTCCAGTTTTAAATGTAAGGAGCACCCAGTTAAACGAGTGAGACGTAAATGTTATACACGGACCCAATATGATGTGTGTGGGAATGTGAGTGTTGGCGGAGGTGCAGGAACGGGACCATCATCCCAAAGCTGAGGCCGTTCTGTAAGGGTGAAGGGGCTGAAATTCCTCCGTGATGGTGAACTTTTACCGGTTATTTAGTTCCGGTTATTCCTTTCCCAGCATGTGACACCGCTCCACATGTAATTCTCTTGCTTGATTTGTTGAACTGGATTCTCTCTCCTTTTGCGCTTCACGCCGTACGTGAAAATCCGATCGTGTTCTCTGTCGTCCTTAAGCAGAAATACCGAAACTTCTAAAGGGTTCACAAACTTTCAAGCGCCACTGTAACTCCTTTGATGGAGGGGAAGACCAGGTTTCCACATGGTTCTGCTTTCTGAATTATTTACTCTGCCTGATTTTGTGCGATGACCTTTTGCTGAGTCATCCCGCTTGGTTTTTGCAACAAAAAAAAAAAAACAACAAAAAAAAAAAAAACAGCCATCTTTATAGATAATATTTATCTTGGGTTCCGTTAGTGTCGCTTGATGTTTGATGGTTTATCTTTGTGGACTCTTCAGCTATTAAATCCCCTGTCTAACCTTGTGGTAAGAAGGCTTTCCCCTCTTTGCTCACTTTTTGTCACTCTGTCTCACCAACACAGTTTGGTCGACTGTTTCCTGGTAGATGCAGCAGCTGTCAGCGTCAGCTTTTCGCCTACAGGGAACCTCCTTGCTTCCTCCCATGTTGACAGTCTTGGTATTTATTTATGGTGAGAAAGCTTGATTGTGATTGATTACTCGATTGTAAGTGTTTGGGCACTTATTCAGCTGTGCATTATTTTTGGGGGTGTACTAATGGGTTATGTTCTGGGTAATGTAGCGTTTAGAAATGACTTCTGCTCTTTGCTTTTGCTGTTCATCCAGATTTCCAGTTCAAATTTGGGCCCCCACTGTATGACCTCTGTAACGGTGAAAGATTAAAGTGTTCCATAATATAACAGTACCAAACTAATGAGTGTTAAATATAAGAAAATTCAACTTTTAGTGTATATATATGTGTATATATATATATACATTTTAACAACAAAACAGTCATCTTTGGGGTTTTTTTTAAGAAGGGAAAGTAAAGAATTCCCGAATTCCCGATACAGATTCTCTCCTGATGATGTTCCCAGGGTATTGGTTCTTCTCTTGGACGCTCTCCTTAGGCTTAGGTCCAGTCACACATTAAAATTTGCCTTTCTTCACAGCATAAGCATGTTCTAAAATGATTTCCCACAGTCAGTTGAGTGTGTAGATAAAAAGAACGGAGGCTTGGCTGGCACGTTTGTTACACTGTCTTAGTGTTTGGGTTTGTTCCTGGTATTTAGAGATGTATTTTAAATGACGTACTGTGGTTCTCAGAATGATGTCTTTTTACTTTGCGCATGTTTAGTGCTCCGTTGTGATTTGGTTTCCATGCATCACAAACCGCACGTTTTTTCAGGAACAATTGCACGCTGTGTAGTTTGGTGTCCTTGCGCCCTCTACCTGTCGACTACGAACCTACAGTGGTCATGCTGCCTGGCACGTGTCCAAGCAAAGGCAAGCGATTTGGCCTATACGTCCAGCGAGCACTTTTTAAACCAAACACAGCAAAGTCTGTTATCTGTAACGATGGCGCGTTTGAACAGGCGATGAAGAGGAAGACCTGGAGTCGGAGAGTTTGGAAACGGCAGAGTACGTGTCTCCTGCACAGCTGGATGAACGACTGGTGACGCTCTCTCTGCTGCCTGACTCGCGCTGGAAGAACCTTTTCCACCTGGACATCATTAAGGTCTGTGCCTTTGGACTTGATTTTTATTTTTAAGGCGTCTCGGCAAACGTACTCACCCCGTGTTTTTTTGTGACAGAAAAGAAACAAGCCAAAGGAAGCCCCCAAAGTGCCCAAAGCTGCCCCGTTTTTCATTCCCACCATTCCAGGGCTCGTACCTCAGTTCGTCCTCCCTGATGCGCCTGTAGAACATCAGGTAACCACAGCCACACCAGATGCTTGTAATAGTCCCACGTCATTCCAGAATAATCACGAATCCTCTCTGTTTTTGCTCTTTTCACAGTCCAAAGTGCTCAACCTGGGAACGCTGGCCCAGAAATCTAGCTTCTACCTGCAGCTTAGCGATGCTTTAAAGAGTAATCATTGTGAGAGCGCCTCTTCTCATTTCGATCATGCTGTAAGTTTCAGACTGATTATGTTGCTCATGGTGAGATCTTCCCTTAAATCTCTTCTAGATGAGGGCCCACTGAAGCACCTGATGGAGTTGGGACCCTCTGCTATTGACACAGAGCTGCGAGGCTTGGCTCCAGACATGGGCGGAGACGTTTGTGTCTTACAGAGCTTTATCAGGATGATTGGCACCATGCTGCAGACGAAGCAAGATTTTGACCTTGCCCAAGCCTATTTAGCTCTCTTCCTCAAGGTTAGAATTCCTGATTACATTCCTGATTGTGTGTGCTACACAACACACAACTGTGGTTCTAAACCTAGGACAGACAAATCAAGACACATTTTTTTTGTGTAATATTATAACTTTCCTTAATATTAGATTTTAATCTATTTTCTTCAGTTCATGTTCTCTGTTTTACTGCTTCTGTTTAGCTCTTATAATCCACTGTATTATTCTAAAGCTATCATTTAGGTCATTTAGGCTGTCCAATGAGGTTTGTCCTTTTTTGATTTTTGTTTTTTTTTCCCCATGGTTTCTTCCTCAGTGCATTTACATACAGTAGATTTTTCTTGCCACTGCCAATCTCGGCCTGCTCACTCGGGTCTGTGGGCCTAGTACTGTCCTGTAAAATGCTCTGTAGGAATAAATATGACTTGCAGAAGTGTGATGTGTTGTTCTGTAGTTTTCATTCCAACCTTTTTTTTTTTTTTTTTTCTTCACCTTTAGCTCCACCTGCGATTAGTTGCAGAGCATGCTGTCCTCATGGACGAGACCTGCAGAACGCTTGACCTGTTGGAAGAGAACTGGACTTCCATGCAGAGTCTTCTAAAGCAGAGCCTGTGCTTGCTGTCTTATATTAAAAGTGCTCTCCTGTAAACACACCTTCTGTACCCTCTGTCTCGTGTTAGACTTTTGTTTATATTAAAATGAGTGTTCATGTGTGCAGCCGTGTTTTATCTACACAGCAAATGCTCATTTGGGATTTAAAAAAAATACGCTGAAGAAGAAATGTTTTGTGGTTTGCATTCGTTTCCTAAATAGCCATAGAGTGGTGTAAATGGGATAAGAAAGAGGGACGGAGAGAGAAGGTCGGATCTGATGCTGAGCAGGTTTTGAACAGATGGTCCTCTGTAGGGGGAGCCCAAAACATTTGGTTGTGACTTAAACAATGAGCAGTCGAGCCATCCAGGATATACAAGGACTGCCCATTTTACTCAACCCTACTAGGAAAAACTGGTGCTGAATTAAGCTGTTTTTATAAAAAAAAAATGTCCCAGACGTTGTTAGGGAGGTCACGATAAATTTAGTAGTTGTATTCAAAATATAGTACGTATGTATAATATAATAATATGTATTAATTTCTTTATGCAGTGGAGATCCTCGTTTTATTCAGTGTGCAGTGTTTGGTAAAGGTTGAAAGCGTCACTGCAGAATTGTTTTTATATGTCTGAAAATCATTTCCCTGCTCTTACTGTCCTGCTGATGTCACTGGTAGGAGAGGACTATATAACCCTTAGCATGGCACGTGTAATGTTTCTCGTTTAAATCGAATCATATCTGGCCAAAAAATGTGTTCCTGTCTGCCTGGTGACCTCAGTGATGGAAACATTATCCTACGTACTTCTACATGCTTATAAGTTCTCCTGGGTTCTTGTGTGGCCTCATCATCTATTCATTGGCTCTTGGAATGATCGTGGTTGGTCACTCGCTCCTGGCAAGGGTAACGATGGTCTTCGGGTTTCCTCCATCTGTACCTAGTGTGTCTGATCAGATTGTAGGAGTTCTGAGCTGGTTTTTGTGATTTTTCCCCCTCAGGACATCTCCTTTGCTCTTTTCATGACACACTTCCATAAGTTTGTGAAGGTCAGACGTTAATCCATGCCCTCTCTTTAATCCTAACCCTAGATTTTCACTAACTTTTACTACTCACACATTCCCGAACATCCAGGCACCACAGTAAATGTAAACACGGCTGCTCTCCCTGAGTGGGCTGTTTAAGGAAGGGCTTGGTACTCGGTTCGGGTTGTGACATTTTCTCTGGCCGTACAAAGCTTTAGCACTAGAATATCTCAGAAACTGTATGTTCCACATGGCCGAGTCGTAATGCTATGTAATGGCGGTCTTAACGTCGTGGGTATCGTGCGCACTTACATTAGCGACAGTAAGACCCAGCGGATGGAACAGACAGAGCAGCCGTACACACCGACTGTGATGCTCTCGGTGACGAGCTTACTCAAATAAAGAGGTGCAGTTACGCTCAACTCGAGCCATTTCTAATTCGATTGGTGGCTTTGATCAGGATGTCCGTGTAGACATTACCGAGGAGGATTGTAGTCCGCTTCTTTTCTGTATAGCACCCTCGGTAGGTAGGTAGTTCCGCATCTAGTGAATTGATCAGGGTAGCAGCTCAGGTACAGACTCAGCACCGAACACAGGAAGAAAAGCTTGGGATGCTCAAAGTGACTATGATTACATCCAGATCAGGAACAGCTCCAGAATACTGGATCGACGACTCCAAGAAAGAGACGCTGGCGGACTTCTATGAGCTCGAGTCCGAATTGGGACGGTAAGCAGCACTGCGGCTGGGCTTTGATACAGGCTATATAATCCTGCTGTATTACACTCAAATCTGCATGACAACCTTTCTTCCTTTTACAGAGAATTATAACCAGTATCACTGCTTGTTTGGCACATCTTGACTGTTTCTGTCAGATAGGTACAGTATTTGCTGCTTAGCAAGTTGACAGCGACTCCCGAGCATCAGTGAATCGGTTTAGGAAACAGGAACCGTTTGTGCGCAAAAGGAAATCCCACAAGGCAAGAGATTCCCCCGAGCCATGCAGACATGCAGACGACGATGTGGTGACCTGCTGGAACAGAAGCCGTGCTGTGTTCCACAACCCAAAACCTCGTTCCAAAATGAATTCCGGATTATTTTGGTGTGGCTCCAAACGGAACCGGTGTTTCATAAATGCCATAACAGCAGCTGGATTGACCAATGCTGGGGAAAACCATTCCGATTTACATTCAAAGGGAGTTCAATTCCACAGGTTAACTTGCAAATCCTTGATATTTTCGGATTTTATGATCCTTGCGTGAGCATATAGGCTGATTTCACTGAACATTTAGCACCCTACATGTGCTTAAAAAGAGGCCATGGTGACTTCCTATATCGGCGACTTATCTGCAAAGTATGGAATCTCTCATTTGTTTTTAATTCATTTACGTATTCAGTTTTATTCCCACTCAAGCCAATGCAGGGTCACAGAGAGCCAGCCTTAAATCCAGCACAGCATGCAAGATGGGAGCCAACCATAGGCAATGTGCCAATGCACACACACACACACACACACACACACACACACACACTCTCTCTCATGCACAGGTTCAACACCACAACAAAAGAATGAGTTGGGTATCTGAAATTTGTAGGAAGAGTGATGACAGCTAATCCAATCTATCCTCTAACAACAATGAAGGAAACACGGCGCTGTTTGGGACGCCCTCGGTCAGGTCTCACAGTGTCTGAGATTTTGTACGGGTACCAGTTATGGAGAGACAAAATAGGCTGAATTGAGGCGTGGCTAACCCCACGTTCCAGATGTTGACATGCATGCCATAATGAAGGCGATGTGACAGATGCAGAATGAGGTCTTCTGTGTCCATCGAGATGCTACAAGGAAACGCTGATTTCCAAAAACACTTGGCTCCTGAGGATAGCCATATAACCTGCTTTCTATGGTACTAGTTTCCTTTTGTTTCAGAGAGAGAGAGAGAGAGAGAGAGAGAGAGAGAGAGAGAGAGAGAGAGAGAGAGAGAGAGAGAGAGAGAGAGA
>JAUZST010009255.1:0-13095 GCA_034779995.1 Parotocinclus haroldoi
TATATATATATTAAATCCATTCAAATACATTCATGGTAACAGTCTTTACCTGATTGCTTAAATACTAATGTTGTTGCACTTTGCATTCTCTCCCTCTTCACTAAACAAATAAGTGTGTGTGTGTGTGTGTGGGGGGGGGGTCACATTAGAGTTACATTAATCATACTTAGACCTTATTAACAGCACAATTATCCATTAACAATGCAATTCATTTTATTTACTTAGTATATCTCATCACAAGATGAACTTGCAATTTGGTTATAGGAAAACATATACACTATATTATACCTAATTTCCCATTTAGTTTAGTATAAATGCAGCAATCAGTTGACTCTGACAACTATCCTAAACCATAACAAGGCTACACTATCTATGGCAGCAACTAGATTTCAGAGATGGGTTTTGTTACTCACAGCCCAAAACTACACCATACGGTACAAGAAGGGTACTGAAACATCGCAATGCTGACTGCTTTTCACACTTAGCTCTGCGATTGTAGCATAAAGAAAAGGCTGATAATAAAATTCCTGATAAAAATTTCTAATAAACCAATTGTGTTACCAATTGTGTTACCAATCAGTTCTTTGGACATCCGTAAGAAAACCAAGGCCGATGGAACTCTTTCTCGATTTTTGAAAATGGTGAATACAGGACATTCTTAATAGCAAAGATGCCTTAAATGACTTGTTAGCTTAAGTTATGTCTGGTGACCAGGCCTTGATGCCAAGGTCAAAGAAAAATCCAAATCCTGTGTGTCATGCCAACATCATCAAAGGTAACCCAACCTGTCACCATTACATCCAGCAGCACCATGGCACTGTATTCATGTAGACTTTGCAGGTTTATTTAAAAAACTTGTTTTTGTTACTGTAGATGCACACTCAAAATGGTCAAAAAACAGGTTGGATGTATTCATTCAACAGTATTGGAACTCTCCACATACTACCACAAGAGACATGTCTGCCATACTGTTTATACATCTGTTCACAATTGGATCTCCTTAAACTAAGCCTAGTAACTACAGTTGCCGATGTACAAAAGACCCAGTGTAGCTACTGAGAAGAAAGTTAAAAACTTAAGAGTTTGATGTGGGTGATTCAGTGCTAAAAAACAGGGATGGTTTCTGGGAAAACTGGACTATTGTCTTATGAAATGGATGTAGGATGTGCTTTGGAAAAGGCAGCACAATACAGACACTATTACGTTTTTTATATTTTCGAATCTCAGATCAAGTTAAAAAAGAAACATTACACCCAACTACATTATCACCCAATGTATGAAGATAGGATGGACTGAATTTATAATTAAATTAGATGCAGAGAAAAAGGGCACAGTTAAATGCAAATAGGTTAGACAGAGAGTGAGGGTGCCATAAAGGCAGAATAATCCCTTAATCCACTCAAGACTTTGGGGCAGTCTACACCAGCTTCAGCTTAGTTCAGCCATTAAAGAAATTTCTTATTGAGGGTTGTGTATAGCTGTTATGTATGTGTTGAATTTTATGCTGTTATAGTGGAAATTAAATTAATTTTAATGGTCCAGGGTATGGAGGTATGCACATGTAATTTGATAAACTGCAGTTCTGTAAAGGAATAGCCAGTTTAATGACGAGGAGGTAGTAGTGTTATTTTGAGTAACTGGACGTACCACTGAGGGCGCTAATTACAATCATTTATGTTACATTGGTTGTTCAACGAGCATATATTTAGTCTGTCTGGACATAACTAATATTGATTAGTAATATTATTAATAATAATGATGATCATATTAATAATTATTAATTAATATTGATGTTGAACATTCATGTTTAGTTATTTGCTAAGTTATAGGTGCCATCACAGGACATTTTAGTTGCACTATTAAAGTCACTGAATATTTCTACAGTGACCTTGATCCCTTGTTTGCACTAACTGTGAGACAGCTAAGTGACTGACATCTATATCAAGCAGGGGGCAAAAGAAGATTGAGAAATGGTGGCATATTAGGAAATTACAATCACAATTCCAAGAGAAGTTACTTCAAAAGCCTATGTTAAGGGACTATAATGGACTATAAAACATCTGAAACAGCTGAACATCTTTTATGCAAGCTGTGAGGCTGTAGCTAACAGAGTTGACAGAACCAGTGATGCTAATGGCACTAGTGGGGCTAATATCACTAAGCTTTCAATGTATACAAGAGTGGATAGTCTCTTCATCATCTTAGAGCATGATGTGAGGAGAGCTTGGAGGAAATTAAATATCAGGAAATCCTGGTGGCATCTCAGATTTAGTCCTTATCTCCTTAAATTTTTTAAACTGATCACCTTGCACCAGTGCTCTTGAACATATTAAAACTGTACCTTGCCAATGATTTCCATGTGCTTTTCACATTTCTAAAGAAGCCGCTTCCTCCTCAATAGTATTCCCCAGGGACCTTAATCTCAGTTTGCTTTGCTCAGAGACATTTTACAATTTGTGCACCATTCCAGTAGGTTAACTGATCACTTAACTCCAACCCCAATTCCAAGGGAGTTGGGAATTGTGTAAGACATAAATAAAAACAGAATACGATGTTTAACAAATCCATTTGAACCCATATTAAATTAAATACACTACAAAGACAAGATATTTAATGTTCAAATGCATAAACTTTATTGTTTTTTGCAAATAGTTAAAGAATGCTCAAAAAACACCTGTTCAGAACAACTGGTGAGTGTCATGATTGGGTTTAAAGCGAGCATCCCTGAAAGACTCAGTCGTCCACAAGCAAGGGTGGGGCACGGTTCATCACAAACAACTGCATGACCTGTCTCCCGTTAAAAATATGTGATGCATTACAAAGCGCAAAATACAACAATGGAGAATGCTTATTGAGTGTTGTTAGAAGGAAAGGTGATGTAAAACAGTCATAAACATGAAACTGTCCTCACTTTTTGGAATGTGTTGCAGGAATCAAATTCCAAATAAGGGAATATTAACAAAAACGATACAGTTTATCAATTTGAACATTAAATATCTTGCCTTTGTAGTGTATTCAATAGAATATAGGTTAAAATTGATTTGAAAATCATCATATTCTGTTTTTATTGAGTAACATCAGAAATTCACTGGAATTAAGGTCGTAATACACACAGCCCTGAGCCACCTGATTAACAGAAAGGGTAAAGTGTAAAAATGCTCATTGCTGATTACAGTTCAGCATTTATCACTACTATTCAGACTAAGAACTATGTTGGAGGAGCTAAGTCTTAACAAATCAATGTGCCAGTGACTGTCTAGCTTAGCACTGTCATTGTAGCCTTCTATTATGCTAAAAAGTTTTATACTTCCAATACTGAGAGCATTCTGATGGAAAGCAGATCTTGGAACAGCACCATACAGGATTAACAGTCTCTACAGAGGGTGGTGTGATTGCCCAAGCTACCAACAATCAGTCTATCTACAAATAACAGTGCTGGACAAGGCCAGGAAGATAACGTCTTCAATCAATTCTAACAATGGTCTCTTCTCTCTCGCTACTTTCAGGTAAGCACTTCCACTCCCTAAAGACCAAAACAGAGAGATGAAGGAGGAGTTTGCTCATAATTTCTTCCCATGGGCCATTCTAGCCCTTAACCAGGACATCACTTAGAACTATTTGTCTTTTACCTTATTACTCACGTATGTAAGTACTACTCTAAGTCAGAAAAAGTTGGGACAGCATGGAAAATGCATATCCAAACACATAGTGTGTCTTACATTGACTTTGGCTTTTATTTAATTACAGACAGCATAAACCTAAGATATTTTCTTTTTTGAATCAATTTAATCACTATCCGGCATTTCGGGCCTGTAACATATTCCAAGAAAGTTGGGACGGGGGCTAGGGCTAGTAATAAATGATAATGATGAATCACATAATGATGTGATTTCCAATAGTTGATTGTAATACTGATTTGAAATAAAAGCAGCATCCAGAAAAGGATGAGCAAATTTGGCCAAAGGATCTCCAGTGTGTCCACAAGTGTATGGTAAAATTATTTAAATGTTTTGAGTCTTGAAAGAGATTTGCATATTTCACCCTCTACAGTACTCACTGACAAAAAACTTGTTGGAAAAGTTGTTGAAATCAATGAAACCTGATATGTATAAATGCAATGATTTTGATAATATATATGATAAGTGATTGAAATATTAGAGTGAAAAGAATAAGCTTTATAAGGAAAACTAATACAATTGAAAGGGGGCTCCAGCTACTCTGTTAGACCACTTCTAGCCGGGATACACGTCACGAGATATGGTTAGGCAGGAAACATGTTCTGTATAGCATCCTGTGTCACATTTGCTCAATGATGTTACAGCTGGGCCTGTAGGTCCTTATCCGTCACATCAGCAGTTGTGGCAGTGTGTTGCTCCACCCCAAAGAAACTTCAAATGAGAACTCGACCATGCCAGACAGAACCTGGATTTGTCACTAAAGAAATTACAGTTCCAGTCTATACCAGTCAAGGTTTCTCGTTCATGTCACCGCTGCAAACAAAAGTGATGGTATCTGTCTGTCAATGGCAGGACACATAATGGACACAGAGACAAAAATGTCCTTGTCCTAAGTGCCTGGAAATAGTCCATGGCAGAGACAGGCGAGTGTAGTGAAGGTGCCACCTGTGTTTGGATGGTGGACAAGGAAGCTGTGTGTGGAACTGTACGTGTAAATAGTGTTCCCAGAGACTCCCACCATGCTCCACAGGCCTGTTGGGACCTTCCATTATTAATGTTGTATGTGCCATCATTATTAGCTGAAATACGTCATCAAGCATGCCAATGTTAACAGCTAAATCTGGTGAGAAATGAGCCAGGTATTAACATTTGGTTGCCCAGCCTCTCGACCCTCCACCTAACTGTGTAGTTGTAGTGATTGGACTTCAGCATGGTCTGTAGCTTACCAGCACTGTCAAAGGTGTTCATCTCTCTGTGCTAGTGGATGCTAGGTTACCCAATTCAAGGCACGAGTTCTGCCCCATTCAAATGGAGCCTACCAAGCTCAAGTTGGTGATAGGAGAGATGACAATCATGTTATGACATAGATGTTTGAACATTTAGGTAGATGGACATAAATATGAGTATAATTTTTGGCTGGACACCAATTTTGGGGAATGTGCCACTCATCATAAATGTAAGGAGGTATGAGTAACCGAAGCAGCAAATGTCATATACTCTAATTCACTAATCATGGTGGAACAGGAACTATACAGAGCTGGATGCAAGACAGTGAGAAAAGATGATATTACTGTAATTGCTTGTGATCTTTTTTATGGGCTCTGAAGGCTCTTTGTGAACTAACTTTGTTTAGAACAAAATCAACACGGATTGAATGACACCAAGTGTCTATAGCCCCACCTCTTGCACTCTGCTAATCTTTAGTGAGGAACAAAGAGAAGGCAGCTACCAGTGTGATCGAACTGTTCAGCAGCCCATGGGTGGCACCTGCTGTGTTAACAAAGACAAAAGAAGGGTGAATGGCATTCCTGTGAGGACTATTGCTGATTAAATGTTATAACCAAATTAACTTTGTTTAATACCACTTGCCATTGTTGATTGTATTGCTTTCACTCAATATCACAGTATTATAAATAATATTATTTAAATTGTCATCTTTTGTTTCACATAACTTCTTTTTTTAAAGTCTTACAGTTCATTCGCACTACAACACTGACAATATACCAATTTCTTCTCCACTACATCCCATAATTGTGTTCCCATGCTCATTGAGCCTGAAAAGACAAACGCGTGATTATAACCATGATTTGGTACAAAAACAGAGCCTACAAACGGCTGAGTTTCAGAGGAGCAAAGATGGTTAGAGGCTCTCCACTTTGTCAACAAATTACAGAATTATTGAATTATTTAAATGTTTAAAAGCATTGTTCATCAAACAAATATTGGAATATATTTGCATATTTCTCGCTCTACAGTGCATTTCAGTGCTTAAGGCCAAGTGTGCAAAACTGAACCGAAAATCCATGATCTTTAATCCAGCAGACTGTACTGCATCAATAACTGCCATTCATCAATAGCTAATATAACCACATGGGCAGGGAATGTCCAGAAGAGGATGGACTATCACACAGACTATTATCAGCTACAAGTCCAAGTACAAATACAAGTCCAAAAGCCAAAGACTTCCATTGTGTGAAGTTGGGTCAGTGGTCTTGGCAAAGGTCATTTTCAGTTCTGTGATGAAAGCATGCATGCAGAAAAGTACATTGAATGTAACATTAATTACTTGAAGATGACATATTTTCCAGGTATGCCATTCATAAACAAGACAATGTAATACAAGTCAAATCAGACAATGTTAGAACTGAAAAATGGAAATCCCTTCCAGTCAATATTATTTACACACGTTTGACCACCAGATATCGTCTGCCACCTATGCTCCTCAAAAACTCAACCTTTTCTGTTAACAATAATGTTGACATCACCCGTTCACATCATAAACTTTATCTTTTTTACTGTCTACAGTTTTTAAAATGTTTTTCAGGCCCAAATGCAGGGATAGAGTTTATTAACAAATAAAATAAAACTGATCATGCAAAACATTAAATATTCTGGTTTAGTGTACATGTAGGAGCACTTAATTTGTTTTATTTTCTCTCGCATTTCTCATTCTGTCAAAAAATTTTCAGTATGAATGTCTGTTATGAGCATATGTACATGGTACGTGTACGTAAGACATTGTGTTTTATCTGCAATCGCAGACATTCTTCTGTTTTGTTGGTAACATGCAAGTAGCTGTATTAATATACATTGGGACATTAAATTCATAAGGAGACATGCTGTCATTCCTGGACACAAATAAAAGTGTCAAGAAAGCCATGATTTTATTTGCTAGCTAAGCAACTGTCACGGTTTATTCTCCTGCAGAAATCATGCAAGCACACTGAATCATGTTACAACAGCCAGGATAAAATTACAAAAACATGCTATGAAAGAAACAATCAAGTTTACCGATAATATTTTTAATACAGTATTATCACAGAGGTTGAACATTTTATAACACATCACAGAAATATTATTTTTCCTTTTAAAACTATACTGTCCACATCTCTGAGCTGGTATGTATGCTGCCAATCTGTTAGTCATGCACTGTCATTAGTTAATAATATTGTATATTCCTGTGCAAAAGTCTTAGGCCATTAGTAGATTTGATACAACATTGTTTTAGAAATGTTATAATAAAAATATATAACTGTTGTTCAGTCTATTTATTAAAATACAAACAGAAAAAGGAATTTGCTTGAAGTGTTTAGAAAAACAAACAAAAAAGACAAAGATTCACAAAGCTCACAAAGACTGCAGAAAGATAAACAAAAAAGAGTATGAAGAAGTGATAAATGCAAATATTATATTATAATATTATTATAAATGCAGTATATTATATGTGGTCATTATACCATTGCTAAAACAACAAATCTTATAATGGTCTAATATTAATAATAATAATAATAATAAGTTTTATTTATATAGCGCCTATCTAGTACCCAATGACAATTTTCAAGGCATTTTTTACACACATATAAGAAATAAAAAAGCTAAATGAATACATAAAAAAGAGAATCCTCTAAGGGAGGGTGGAAGGAAGGAAGTATTGATGGAAGTATTGAGAGAAAAGATGGGTTTTAAGCTGAGACTTGAAGGAAGTGTATGAAGAACAGAGTTTGAGAAGTTGAGGAAGGGCATTCCACAGTTTTGGGGCCATTACATAGAAAGATCTGCCACCGGCAGTAACCAATTTGTATTTTGGGACCTCCAGGAGACCAGTGTCAGAAGACCGGAGTGTTCGGCTCGGCTAAAATTGCAAAAGGTTTGATAAATAGCTTGGGGCCAGACCATTAAGGGATTTGTAAGCCACGAGCAAGATTTTAAACTGTATTTGCAGGGGGACGGGTAACCAATGAAGTTGATTTTTTAGTATGAGTAAGGACTTGAGCAGCTGAGTTTTGAACATAATGGAGAGACTGTATAGTTTTGTTAGGGAGGCCAATGGAAAGAGCATTGCAATAATCCAACCTTGATGAAATGAAAGCAAGAGCCAGAATTTCAGCATCAAAGACTTTTTGGACACTATACATTATGCTTCTAGTATTGGTGTGTCATGTTATACCACTAAGGCTTTTCTTCATGTTCAGGCAGGACAGCTGCATCAATTCTTGTATTGTGAACCTGTATTACCACCTCCATGTGTGTTCTTTTGACTTAAACCTGTGAAATGTGTCATTTTTTGTTCATGGAGAGTGATGGAGAATGTATTTCACCTGAGGGCTGCATTGATCTTTACTGGTGCGTGTTTTCTTTCTGCAGGAAGGTCATCCCACCTCTAGGCAACATTGTCAGGTAATGGTGACTATAGAGGAATGAGAGATTCCTGACAGATGTTAGCTCACATTCTGCTACAGGCTGTTAGATGGGAAATCACTGTTGGTTCTGCAAAGAGGTCTTTCGGGAAATGATGTGACATAGGGGCACTTTTCAAAATTGGATTTTGAAAGTTGATTCTAGTGTTTCCCTACAGTGGAGAAGCATTTGATAGAGCACTTTTTAGTTGTGCTACATTGCTTTCGGACTTCATATACTTGTGCATATATGAAATCCTTGCCTGTCGCAATGTGTTTTATATTTATACAATGTGTGATTATAAATATACAAGGTTATAATTTAACAATAATTGCCTAGTTTTATGCATGAGCAATGGTCTTGCTTAGACTACCAATCTTTAAATACATGACATTCAAAACACATGCAATTAGTTTTTTGAGGTGAAATAAATCTCTGTGGTTGACACTACTAATTACTTTCTTTTATTAAAACATGGCTTAATAAAAGTCGGTAAATTCTAATATCTTGTATCTTATGTTTTATCTCACTAATAAAATATACTTCTGTCTGGATATCTCTTGAGTGGAAAGGTATCAATGTCTTCTTATGTGTCCACACAAGGAAGAGTCTTATTTAAATATCACAGTTCAAATTTCTAAATAGCCTTTATTTTCCAGCAAGAGTAGATCGCTAAAGTCTTTAAAAAGCTCCAAGGACACTCTTAATAACAAATGCACTCCTTTACCGGACCATGCTTGTCAGTAAAGCAAGTGTGCCACACCTGCCTTGTCTCTCTTTTACTTAAAGCTGGGATTAAGGTTAAAATGTTAAAAATGTCTTTCATCAGAGTTATTGTTTATTCAGCACACATAAAATGCTGAGGGAGGGAGTGCAGACATATTTTACCCCTTTATTTCAGACTCTTAAAGTCACACAAAACTTGTAATCCATGTATGTTACTGAGTAATATATTTCTTGATCAGATAATCCATTTGATTACATTTACAGGATTAAGCAAGCACTCTTCTCCAGAGTTTCTTACAATACAGGTTCGTAGTTGAAGGTCAAGGTAATTGATCGAAATCAACCTGTTAGTTTGGCAAGATTTAAACAAACAACCTTACGATTAGCAATTGTAGAGCTTTAACCTCTAAACTGGTTTGCACTGGTTTTAAAGCTCTGTTTACAGATAATATGAAAAGCCTTAGACACATGCCCAACATGTGAACTACTTTACCAACAGTCAAAACATGGGGGAAGTTAATCATATGTAGCCTTTCTCTACAGATGGATTTAAATTTCCATGTGAACATTTACTGCTCCAAGGATGTAAGTAGCACCATATGTAGGGGTTGTTAAATGAAAACTTAATGATGAATGTTTCCTCATTTAAAAATAGGAAGTACAATAAATTAACTCACAGCAGTATTTCTTATCATGGTCTATGTATTTCCTTTGTTTTTTTCAGTTTAATAATGAATTTTCTTTTTAAAAACCCCCTCAAACACAAACTTACACCACCCTTTCAGCTTTCAAGCCGTTCTCTGTTTTCTCTTCTCCATGTTACTATTTACTAATATCCTCTTAACTTTTATTTTCTATTTTCTACATGCTATTCCTCCCACAGCCTGTGTTACACATTTCTGTTAATGTTGTACTTCAGTAGCTCTTCTATCCATCAAAGTAGATACGTGGTAAAGATAAAGATACGTGGTTGTCTATGTGCTACTGCTGTCGTGTGGTTGCTCTTAAAGTTATTATTGCTATTTATAATTATTTTAGCTATTTAGTTGCAATTTTTGTGTTTACTTTAAAATTGAATTTTATACCTGGCCAATCACAGAAGTTCAGCTATTTCTCTGCCTCCTTTTATTGGCTCATCTGCATTCATTTACTGGCATTATTGTGGTTTGACATAAATGCAGAATGGTTGGTGACTAATCAGCTAATTGTTTGTTAAGTATTTTAGGAAGTTAGATACATCAGCAACCTCTATGCCTTACTCACTGTGCCTGAAGGTTCAGTTGCACAAAGACAAAGAAGTCTACAGAGGACATAAAACAAATACTTGTCTGTTATTTCTGGCAGACTAGAACAGCTAAAGAACTAAAAAGTCCCCATTCCTGCTACTTCCTGTTACAGATGCTATGTGTCTTGCATAGACATGATCTCAGTCTGTCCATCTAGTTCTGCTGCCGTGAAACTGCCTGTAGCTAGATGTTTTTTGTACCTCTTAGTTAGCTGTACACAACACTTTATCACTGACTGTATTACTAGCCAGTTCCTTCATTTCTTTGCTCTCACTTAGGCTTGGATGACCTCAGAAAACACAACACCTTCTGAGCTCTCTTTAGCATCCTAATTAAAAAATACTCCTAAAACTTGGGGACCAGTCGAGGAACTGGCCTGTCTGTTTTCTCATCCTGGACTTTTCTTCCTTCCTGGTATGCCTGAGCTTCACAATCCTGTTTTTTTTTTCAGCCTGTTACTGCGTTCAATATTTGCAAACTTCATATCAATGTGATCTATTGACCCTTTGGTTCACTTGGGCAACTCAATTGATCACTTTGAGACTCTAGTTGGCTCCTCCCTAGTTAAACTCCTCAACTGGTAAACATCCAACATGCTGACTGAGAATCAAATGTTCTCTTTCTGTGTAAAATACCCCATAACACAAAGTCATAGTTTTTAGGAGATGTGGGCATGTGCTCCTCAGAGTTTGAGAGAATTCCCCCAATAATTCTGTTTAGTTTTTATGCGTTAATGCATTCTTATTTGGTTTATCCTGTACAGACAGTACAATCAAAGAAAGGCAACAAGATGTAAAGTACCAATATTATCTGACACTAGACATCATATAAATAGGATGTGATGATGTCACAATTATGCATATTAGAACCTTACGTCATCTAATAACATTTTTTTTAACCAGGGTGATATGTAGCTTGGTGATGTAAGCAGTGTATCTCCCTAAATTTAAAATTAAATCTTTATAACAGATTTACCATGTGATGTTGTAACAAGATAATCAACATTATTCATTATTTGTTCCGTGCACAGATTTATTGTCTTAGGTTTTGTATGCCATCAAACGCAGCTACACGGCACTATGGGAAACTCTATTCCAAATGACATACTACACACTACTCACATGCTGCATGCTGTAGTATGTAGTATGCAGTAAGCAACCAAACTGTAACCGTTAAAATCTGTACTGCCCTAAAGATACCCAGATGGGCTACTATGGTCAGATTTTCAAGTATGCAAGGGAGTAAGGTTGTAATTAATAGTTTATTATTATTAACAAACCCCTGGAACGTTTGAATTGCATGATCTTTCATAGTTTTGGTTTTCGTTTTATAAGTGGCAGTTTGCAACAAAAAGCACAGCACCTCAGGGTGTGCATATGGCATGCACATTAGAGTTTCCCACAACAATTGCAATACATTTAATATTTCATCACATATCATCGTGCCTTGAATTTTAAAGTGCATTTCAGAGATATTTGCCCTCTGCAAATGTGTGTGCCAGGGAGGTGTCAGCATGGTCAATGGCAATCACTGTGAATAATTAATTTACACTGAGACTAGAGTGTTTGATTTTGTGTTGTTATTTTCACAGCAACAAACCTGAAACATAGCTGTCAAAAGGTAAGGCATGTCCTATCTGTATGTATTGCTGGGTGGATACAGAAAGACATTTGAGACCTTATGGTGGGCTGGACCTGGCATTTTGAATGAGAAATTTAACATTTAGAGGTCATATCACAGTGGTATAGCTTTCAGAGAAAATCCCCAGGGATAGAAAGATAGGAGAGGCACATCCATGTAATAAACAAGCTGAAATGCTCTGGCCATTGGGAATTGTGCATAGTGCATTTCTGTATGGAAATGAACACCAGACCCCCCCACATACTTATTCATTCAATAAGCCTTAGCCAGCTGCACATTTGAAATGCTCCAATAATGTTTGCGAGTGGACACTTTAATAGGCATTTTATTTTCTTAACCAGCAACTCCCTCTCATATGGGATTCAGCCTTCCTGACAGTCTGTCTCTTTCCTCCTTGAAGACTTGAAATAGTGTCAGGACGTCTGCTTTAATTTAATTGTAACCCTCACCTATGAGCTATACCCCAATTTTTGTATTTCATTATGATTCAAATTGGGCGTTTTCTAGAAATACTAAACATTGATTATTAACTTATAATATAGGCAATTGCAGAATATATAAAATATAAATGAATATACAAATATGTTACATACATGCATAGTGCGGCATAGTGCATGCTATGTTCCTGCAGATAATATAGTAAATTCTACTGCAAATGCAAACAGTACTATATGGCATGTATCTAGCAGCAGACATATTTTTTTTCTAAAAAACAGTACTGTCATGTTTTCATTAAAAAGCAAGCTAGATCAGAAGGGGCATCACAGTCAGGAGTGAGCAAGGGAGCGAATTAAATCATACATATTTACCAGCATCTGCCTGAAAGAGATGCAATTTACAAATCCCCAGCCAGCCGAAGCCTGGTGCACATGAGCCCATGACATTTGGACTAGCAGAGCCTCTCTGCAGTCTGAAAGGAATTAATCTGTGGCAAAGTGTAGTGGTCTCAATACACCACTTTTTTGTTATTCATCTTTCCAAGGCTGATCTGGATTGTGTGCTAGTATTTCTATTGAAACACACACACACACACACACACACACACACACACACACACACACACACACACACACACACATGCGCATATT
>JAUZST010009256.1:0-13095 GCA_034779995.1 Parotocinclus haroldoi
CGATCGACCCGGGTGTGGCCCGTGATGGTCAGCGACGCGCTACACCACAGAGGACCACATGATGCGGACGTGTGGGGTGGTATGGTACACGGGCCCACATGAGGCAGGTCTGCACCTTGCATTACATGTACTCTTGGGAGGGTTAGCGATACTGTTATCATACAGTCTGACCCCAGGTCACCACCACCACAAGGTCACCACCACCGCAAGGTTACCATCACTACAAGGTCACCACCACCACCAGCTCACGCACACACACACAAATAAACATTCTCCTGACAGTGGTAGACGTTCTGAACATGTTGACAGAGTAATGACTTTGAGATACTGTCTGAAATATCTGTACAGTTGGGGGTCTGAAAACACTAGCAAACATGCTTGGATTGGATAATCGCCCAAAACACACCTCAGAGCTTTGCAACCGCTACCTGAAGCCCAATGAAGTGCGGACAGAGATGAGAGAGATAGTCTGACCTAAGCCTCACCTCTTTGCCAGGACAAGGAATGTCTTGGCAGTGTCATGTGATCACAGAGGGCATTATGTGGGTTTGTATAAGTATGTACTGCTATAGGATGGGATTAAGAATCTTGCTCAAGAACCCAACAGGTGTGCAGTTCAGTACTTTAAGGCCACCACAGACTCAAACCAGAATCAATATGACAAACCATAACATAGCCATTATAAATAACATAAGGGAAAACATGATGATTACTAGTAACTTCTTAAATGTATCAAATTTGATTGTAACTGTTATGCTGATGGATGAAAAACATTATATTAAATTAAACTAATTTGTAAAAACAACAACATTTTTACTGGAGGTCTCAGACCTTTTGCCCCCAGTGCTTCTGTGATACCTTGAGTAAATAATGTTAAATTGTGATTGTGATGATAGCGGAGTTAGTACAAGGGATTAAGTAATGACAAAAATAGTTTAAAGTACACAACTGTAAACATTTATAATGACACTACATGGTCAAAGGTCTGCATGTACACAGGTCACCAAGAACTCTATAATGCTTATCTACATAGAGCATTTCTGCATCTTGACGTAATACTTTATCATCATGATGAGATGTTTTTCATTCTCTAAGTGCAAGGAGATTTCATAATTATCACAGTAAGCATATTCACCTGTATACACAGATATGATACACATTACGTTGACAAATTAAAGCTTTGCCAACATCTGCTATCGAATGCCATTCAGTGCCAACATCATAGCTTCATGTGATGCATATTATGACAGCAAATATCATGATATCCAACTTGTATCCCTGCAAGAGTCATGTTTCTCCTGATAATCCCTGTCTAATGGAAAGTGAGAGGGTGAGTTGTTTTTGATTAGAGCAGTAGATCAGAAGGCAGCAGGAGCAAGTCGGAAAGTAAGTTTGCAGAGATTAGCCACACATAGTGCAGGGCCTTCACGGACTGACTACGGGATCAGAGGGCTCAGTAAGAGCCAGAGTCTTGCCGAGCTAACGTGAGCAGAACCTGAATTGAGTTTGCATTGAACCCACATGCTTTCCCATTTTCTGCGCAGCCTCTGAGCCTCATCTAAAACCCCTGCTTCTCCACATTCCCCTTAGTTTATCTCCATCTCCCTCTATCACTAAAGACTTCCTCGTGCCCATCAAGTGCAGGTGCTTCTCATTATTTGGACTTTGAAAGACTTTGAAGTGAAAGAGGTGGGGATAAGTGATGTGAGATCAGTGATAAGCCTGCCTTTTTTGCTGTGGAGCTTTTTCAGCATGATCTCCATTACCAGCGTGACACCGTAAGAAGGAGTGTGCCGAAAACATAAGTAAAATAATTTCCAGATTTCTATCAAGTCTCCTATTCCTAATAAACCAATAATGCATAAATTATGTGTACACTTAACACATTGACAATTATGTGAATGGGTGAAATAAGAAAATAAATGGTCTTATCGTTGGGGTTTAATATATCAGCCTCAGCAATTTCAGTCACAAACTGAAGAATATTACTACCAAAAGTAATATCAAAGTTACTACAACATTTTGATTATTTACTTCCATGGAAGATGACTTGCAGCAACTGCTTTGTACTGCTGTAGCATTTCTAGACTACTTTAATTACTGGGACTGAATTCAGAGGGGCACAGCAGTAGCCCTCTGCTTGCCAGTTACGTTTAGGCACACCCTGTTAAAAACTAAATAGATTAAGACTTTAACACAAGTAATGAAGAACAAATGAACACTAAATGATTTTTATGAGCTGCTTTAACTAAACATAGCTATGAGCTGTCATCACCTTGTCTGCAGTGTGGCTAACCTTCTTTTAAATATTTGCAAATGTCTGTTACTTCATGAGAAAAACTGAAGGAAAATGGCAGCTGTTGAAAAGATGCTTAGACATTATGGGAAATATAGTGCCTGTGTCGAATTTGTGAGTCATGTCTTGTAGATCTATTTAATAATGCACTTTATACTCTCATAATTTTAGTAGGGCACATGCCTCAGTAAAGTAGGTGTGATGATGCTCCTGGTACAAAGTCTTAGCAAAAGTCGAAATTCAATCGTCTAAACTTCTGCTGCATCAATCATGTGATTACAAATTGAATTTGTGGCACCACTCCCTCTCACAGTAAGACCTAGCCACTATTCCTGAATACCAGTCCACTTTGCGTGTTAAACTTGAGAAATGTGAATTCCCAAAAAAAAACTGATGAACTGGGGCACATCAGAAGTGAAAAGTCAGCGTAAAAGCACCTGAAAACATTAGGCAGTGAATTCATAAGACGTGTAAGTTTAGCAGCAGTCTCACGCAAACAAAAATAAAAAATCCAAGATGGCACCCATCTTAAAACATCCAGACCTAAAGCCCTTATTTGTGGTGGAAATAGATGCCTCTGGATAGGGCACAGGAAAATTATAAAGTGCTGAAAGAAATTTTGATGTTGGTAATCACGAGCCATCAGCTATCACTGAAAGAATGGGGACATTGAATAGTTGGAACAGAACACCCATTTCTCATCCTTACTGAAAACAAAAAAAATTGTAGTCGTTGAAAAACTACCAAGTCAGTACAAACAAGGTGTGCTCTATTTTTGTATACTGAAAGCATATTAAGGCAGCTGCATTGCTTCACAGTCTGTAAACAAAATGTAACTCTAGTATAGATTACATAATTTCACATTCTCGTGTAGTTGCCAGGTGACATAGACAGCCATATATATGTTTTAAAAACCTCAACCAGAAGTCACTGAGTTTAAAAGGACATCAAAAATGGATTTTGGTGGCACTCAATTAGAAAACAATTTATACTGATGTAGGTTTGCTTATTGCATATGCTTATTTTTGATTCCCTGAAGACCATGGTTGCACATATTTATAAACATTGTTGCAAACCTTTAACCACCAGGAAGTATCCACCACAATGGTCTTTATTGACAGATATTAACCCAAAAGTGAATATGTCTACATTTTAATGTTAAGGTCTGCCAAATTGCAGACCTACTGTCCCAGCAATCAAATACCTCAATTACACAAGTCTGGTTGCATGGCTGGCATCCAGAGACCTAACCACTATTTAGTAGGTCTTAGATCTTTAATAAAATAAAAGATATATATTATTTTGGTGTTCTAATTCTATTAAAAACTATTTTTCACTCTATTCAGGAACCCAGTTGTCCAGGCGATGAGCACAGGTTGCAGAGTCTGAGGTCAGAATCAAACCAGGAACACTGGAGCTGTGAGATGACCACATTAACCACTATGTCGTAATACCGGCCAAATATACTCATAGAAAATATACAAGGTGAGTCAAAAGAAACATGACGTATTATGTGTTGCGTCGTGAACAAAGGTGGCAAAATCATCGTTGAGGTTTCTTTGAAATTGGTGATCTTTCTGGGTGTCGTTGTATGAGTTAATGGCAGCTGCTTTCCCCAGGCATCAGAATTGTCAGTTCCATCTTCTAATCTGTGATGAACAGCAGTGTGTACCCCCAACGTTTAAATCAAACCACTGCCATTTTATTTCTCTAAGCATATCTTAGGACTAATATATTGTCTTTTTTCACTTCCCCGTTTCCTGTTTGATCTAGTTTTTGGACTGCTTTTTTGTTAATGTTAGTTGTGCTTGAGATTACTGACCTCATCCTGGCTTGGTACATCATGTTTGCTTAATAGTTTGGATTTGTTGGATCTTGGTGTAATCTGTTCCTTCAAATAGATCAACAACACTCTTTCTGGTCAAATTTTTTCCGTTGCCCAGGCAACATTCTGGAAATTAATACCAACAAGACCATCAACTACATCTGAGGCATACATGGATAAAATAATCATAAGATTGGATTCATAAAACCTTTCCAATGATACTGTATACTAAACAACAAGGACTTTTGACTGTCACTGGCTACTCATTCCTGCATTAGCAGCTCAAACTTCAGAAGAGAAAAGTTATGTCATTTTAACCAACTGACTAAATTGCTATATATGTGACTCCAGGAAAATACCCTACAATGCTTTGGTTTGAGCCAGCTGTAATTTGTTGGTCTGCAACTCGTGATTGTTGCTTCAGGATAAAGAGTCAACCACAATGAGAGCATGGTGACACACCACCACAGGGAAAATTCATATTTCAGAATCAATGCTGATTGATTAAATGCTGAAAAATACTAAATCCATACTTGATCAATTTCCAATAGTGATGCCAGTTTTCCAAGAAAATAAATAACCATTGATTAAGTGCTATAAGGAGGCCGACAAACTAGGTTTTTTATTTAGGGCTTGTAATAGATCTAGATGTACAAGGTGAATATATTTGTTCAATAAAGTTAAGCTTGCATATATATATATATAAAAAATGGGAAGTAGATCTGCACAGGACTGGAAATTGTAGTAGTACACAGGACAGTCAGTGCCAGAGGGGTAAAGAGCCATACCAGTGCTTCCAATGGAGCAGAAATGGCCCCTTCAGAGGGTATTATTGGCATTTAGATCTGGCAGTGAAAGTATTTGTTTGAAGCGCTGGCGTTTTGCTTAGTCGCACTTTATATCCGGGCCAATTTATCACTGTTTTGATTGCCCTTCTGTTATCGGACCGGCAGTGTTTTCACTGGCTGTGAAGAATGTGCACAGGAATGTGTTGATGTTACTGTAAAGCCTAACACGCATCTCCTGCTCAGCACCTCCGTCTCAGACTGATAAGAGCCCGTATCAGATGGGAAAGAATGCAGTTGACAGGGTCTGCCAGACGCCTTGATCTGTTTCACTGCCACTCTTTTTTAGGTTGTTGAACCAAGGATCTCCTAACACCTACATTCTCTCTTGTACTCTTTCAAAAATGCACACACACAAACACATGTGTAGATGACTGGTGACTGACACACTTAAAATACAAGCTTGTGTGCGTCAGGCACATACACAAACCCATAGAAATGAAAACTTCCAGTGGATACCTTGTACGCAAAAAGGCTTTCCGATGAGTGTAATGCACCTTGTAAGGAATGGAATGTACTAAAAATTCAAGTCAAACACTGGGTTTGGTCAAATGATATTGATCATGTGTTGGATTGAACAGTGCACACCTGCAGAAGTTTGGCCACCGTTTTAGGTTTGCAGATTTTATGTCTACATGTGATTAAAAGCTAGCCAGGGAACTTTTAATCAAACATCTGGTTTCCCTATATGCCCTCACAAACACTGATACACCCACGTAGGCTTGCACCGCTTAGAACGATGCCTTTTCATAAGTAATATTTGGACAGGTACATTTCCCATACATATTTCCGTTACGTAATGCTACCACAGGATGTCTGCAATAATTTTGATTGATTTACACCAAAAAGATTTCTGAATTACAGAAAAGGTACCTCTACTTTGTGTAGAGGTTACATCTGCAATGTATAATGCACTGCCTCATTGCTCACAACGAATACTGTATGAACTTTTATTAGGGACTGTGATTAACTGTGATTAATTATTACATTCACAAACTGTTTTTCTACAAAAATGCATTACTTTAATGCAACCTGAAGCTATTTTGACCTATTATATTCAAAAGCTTCCTAAATGTTCTGTTGTAGGGACCCAAACTCCATGGGCAGTCTAAGTACTATATGTAAGAAATAAGCTAAATCACCTAAATAACAGATTAAAAGAATTGTTTAAATACAAAGAATCTAAATGGAATAATTAAAATAGATAGTTATGAAATGTAATAACATATTATGATTAATATTATAAAGAATGTAATAAAATAGAACATTTATAGGAAACTATGCAATATAAAACAATAGTATATTTAATAAAATAATACTTATTATAAAATAAAGAACATGAGTGAGACTCTTAGAGTTCTTTAGTCCAATAAAGAGGTTCTCGTGTCCTCAGCAGGTATGTTTTGGTCGCATGACATCCTTAATCAAGAGGAAAAGTACTTTTCTGAGGACAGTATGTGGGCGGGGCTTTTTTAATCTCCAGTCTTTCCTGATGTTTACCATATTCTAGTTTTCCTAAGGTTTTCCTAAGGTTACATCTTCCTGTCTTGTCTCTCCACCCCACCCCCCTTGTTATATTGTATGTTCGGACGGGTTGATGGTTCCAAATTCGCTGTATATTGTACAATATATATTGTATATGTATATTGTTACAATGTATATGTGCCAATAAACTCCAATCAAATCAAATCAATCATAACACACTAGTTCTACTTACCACATAGAAGCACTTTGTAGTTCTAAAATTACAGACTGCAGTCCATCTGTTTTTCTACAAGCTCTATTAGTACCATTTACTCTGTACTCTGGCTATGGTCAGGACCAGCACAAGACCAGCACAGATCAGGTGCTATTTGGGTGGTGGATCATTCACAGCACCTCAGTGACACTGATGTGTTCGTAGTGCAGAAGTGTGTGTTGTGCTGTTATTGTGGATCACAGTAGTGCTAATCTATTTATTAAACCATTTAAATTATCATTTATTTTGAATCTGACCGTGTATGTGAACCAGTGGACTCCAAAAGTTAGGTGTTCCCATTACTGAGATAAGATGCGATGTGTGGGTAGCAGAGACACCCTGTTCAACAAAACAGCATTCATAAACTTTCTCTTCTCTTTATAAATGATCTATTTGCATGAACCATGTCCTTAAATACATTTGTTTGAAGATGTATTAAAATGAATCCTTAGCAGAAGAATGTACTTGACTCCTGGTAAGGTAATCAATACACAATTGGACAAATATGATACAGAACTAGGACATTAATATTTCAGTTATCCTTAGAATAGAATCCAACCTGCAAAGATCACAACTAAATTAGCCTGTAAACTAACGCATAAACTAGACACGGACTCAGTTTAATCAAACACATCCACTGTTGTTGGCTCGCTTTCTCTCTTATGTGTCTTTACAGCTGATATTGTAATGTTTCACACTGTAGTATAACAAAACTTCCATCAAAACTACTCAGCCATTGATTGATTAATTTCAAGCATCACTTACTATGCTAACACCATGGATTTATGCCACTTTCATACATGTGATATAGATCTAGAAGTATTTTTCACCTCATCTTCCAAATCACACCCTCTTACCCTCTTGCAGCGGTTGCATATAAAAGGAGATAATGTTTCCTATGAAAAGCCCTTTCTGCGGTCCCAACTCTAAGTGACTCATTTCTAATTCATTCACACCCACAGAGGAGAGAAATGACGTTTCCATTCCTCTGCACGCCATTCGTCAAGCTGCCACCTTTATCTGCTGCCTTCATAAATTAGAACCTACCTTTAGAGGAGCTCCGTTCAGGTCCCTTTTTAATCTCCAGCCTCTTTGATAAGATTAAACCGTGCCGCACCATGACAGCAAGGGTTCCCTGCACCATGCCACAGCCCTCGCCACCTGCTTCAAGTTACAGGCGCAAAACACAATAACTACTCCAACTGTTTGACAGGGAAAGATGTGGGAAGTGTGGATATTCAACTGAGACCAAAGTCTGACTGTTCTTTATTCGGGCCTCCTGTCCTTCCATCTCTCTGTTCCTTCTCAATTTTTGAGCCTCTGGAGGCACATTTGTCTCAAGGTCATGGTACAAGCTGCTGTCTGCAAATGTGTCCGTAAACGCTATGATGTAAAGTATTCATTCTGAGCGTGCTTCTTCTTTTCTTGTGTCAGAGCTCTCAGGAGCCATTAGCAATGTTGGGTGAATCATAGCCTCGAGAAGCCATCAATGAAACAAGCACATGTGTTTGCTGCCTTTCTGCCACAGTCATAAAATTGACACCTTACTCACATCTTAAATAAAAAAAAATTACATCAGTTTATTAGATTTCATCAGCTTATTAACTGACTCTACACAAAAGAATATGCTCGCCTTTTTGAAAGAAAGTGCATTTATAATAACTTGACAAAGAGCAAAGTACTCATTTTAGACATTAAACTTTACTTTACTTTAATTATTGTAAACCAAATTGCTAACTGCCACAGAATAAAATGTACCAGCAACATGGACAACAACAGAGTTTCTTGTGGTTTAACGGGTCAACTTTTGTTTAACTTTTTAAAACTAGTGTTTTACTATTCCGAGCCCACTGCCGATTTGTTTTCTCTTGATATAAATGAGGAAATGACACAAGCTTGTAAAAAACAAAGCAACAGCAAAAAGAGAGAGATGCAGGATCACCGGGATCAGGAGCGTGATTAAGCCTACTTTGACAAACTCCTCCGGGAATTCCATCAAAAGGCCAGGGATCGTTTAATTGCCATTCCCACTCCAACCCCAAATGCTTACCTCCCTCCACTTTCCCAGTGAGGGGGTCTCGTTGGAATCTGGCAGCCCCCACACACAGACTTGGAATTGCTTTCAGATGTGCATGTCAGGCTTGGGAAGGGGGGTTTTGCTAGCTAACCTACCAAGACATAGAAGACAAGAACGTGTGTCAGTGTGTGTGTTATGGAACTGAGCCGGGGGGCACAGAGAGTTCTGGCATTGTCATGATGAAGAAGATGAAATCAGACCATCAAAGGGTTGGTACACATGTGATTGGGTAAATTCTATTCCAGCTTGCGCAAATGATGGCCGTTATTATTAGCAAATGGCTCTCATATCCATCAGACTACACCAATTGCTTCCCCCAGCTTTCATCTGGGGCAGGCTTAATGAAGCAAATATATTAATGCTTTTCCTGCTCATTTTTATTACTTTAGTGAAACGGTGAAATGGAAGGAGGGATTATGTTTGATATTTGTTACTTAGTGTGGTTGCAAAATGGCTGTATTATTATTTTAAATAATAATAATAATAATAATAATAATAATAACAATAATAACAATTATTATTATTAATATTATTAATAATAATATTATTATTATTATTGATGATGGTGATGAAGATGAAGATGGAAACTTCTAACAGAGTTAGGGTTGCAACGGTGCTAAATACTAATTCTAACTGTCTCCAATCTCATAGGGTTTGGTTGTAATTATACGTATTATATGAAATGTTTTTAGGGTTAAATAAGTCATCAGAGCACAAAAGTTGGCTTGAATTTTGAATAGTCATCAATAAATAATGGAGGTGGAGTTTGTGTGACATCATTATTTAAGCTTGGCAGCTCCTAATCAATTCATCTGATATTCAGATTTTTTTAAAGAACAACATGGTTTCTTTGTGGTTAGAAAAACAGCCAACTTGCTAGCCCCATCCTCTTAATAACTTGCTAACATTACCTTTATTAAATTACAGTTAAAATGATTTTTTGCCTAATTGTTTGAAAATTATGTAAACTGAGACTCTAGTACTGCACACAAATCTTTTGTACCTGTCATATAATGAAAGCCAATTAATTATAGCTTAGCAGGCTTGCAAAGTTAGCTGTATGACAAACCAGGTACTGTGTACTACACACTGAAGATTAGTGGGTCACAGCACTACTAATACTAACACATCACTGTTCTCTAATTACTTCTAGAGTCTCTACTTTCTGTTGACCCCAATCATGTCAACCTGTGACAAATGTGAGTTAGTTTTAGCGGTTAGCTTGGAAGCTTACTGTTATGAAGTATCAGGAGGGAATAGCTATTTCCAGTACTAACAAAGCCCTTTCCATCCATCCATCCATCCATTATTTTCCGCTTAATCAACACAGGGTCGCAGGCCAGCAACTCTGGGCACTGGCAGGAACTACCCTAAATGGGGCACCAATCCATCGTAGGGCACACAAACACAGTCACACAATAAGGGCCACTTTAGAGACACCACTTAACCTAACATGCATGTTTTTGGACTGTGGGAGGAAACCGGAGTAAACCCACGCAGACATAGGGAGGACATGCAGACTATACACAGGAAGGATTCAGGCTGCTCCACCCTGGGATGGTTTCCAGGACCTTCTTGCTGTAAGAGCCACCGTGCTGCCCACAAAACACTTTCATCCGACATATTACAAATTAAGGAGACAACAAAGGAGTTACAATTTAAGTGAGAAATGTGTGAATAGTTCAGGATTTTCATTGATTGTGTCACATAAACTGTACACAGCTTGGCCACCTCACAGTTCCTAAATCTATTTACTCCGCATCTGGACTCTGGACTCCGCCTGTGAGGAGTTTGCGTAGGCTTACTCTGGGTACTCCAGTTTCCTCCCGCATTCCAAAGACAAGTGTTAATGCTACTAAGTCACTTTAAATTGGCTGATGACCATGTGTCTGTGGTGAATATAGCCATAATTGCTGGTGCAACCTTCAATACACAAATAAAACAATTAAACTAAAAAAATTGATGCTTAACTGCTACATCTACATAAGACCTATATGAATGCCTTAAAATAAATATTCCACTTCCTCACTCATTAACTTCAACCTCAGTGTCCTAAAGCAAGTAGTTTGGTTTATCCAAAGAAAGTAATACTTAAACCAATAGTAATAATTATTTTTTTAAAAACTCCCGACAAGGGAAAATAATGTCAGATATTTCTGTACTTGTGGAGACATTTTCTCTTCACAGTGATATGTAAACTTGACAATGAGGTATAAACTGAGGAGCTGAAGTGTAATTGGCAGCACAGAGCAAAAACACACAGGCACACACACACAAAGTTTGTCTTTCTATCATTGCAAGGGACTTTCCCTTGACTTGTTTTCTTCTTCATGTTTTTCTTTCAGTTGCTCCAGTTTGGGGTCACCACAGCAGCTCTGATCTGCATATTAGTCCCAGTTAAATAACAATGCTGATTACTTTGTGGCCACATAGGTAAACTCTCTCTCCGTGCTTTACTGGCTGAATTACTACGGTGAGAATAATTTCGTCAAATATTGCTGTAGCTAATTAATGCCACATCTTAAACTTAATAACCTAAAGCAAATCTCTTGCATTTTTTTTGACATTCAACGGAAAGTTACAGTTTTTGTAAAACTTATAATAATAGTAGGTATGAACACAGGCTATTTTTTACAAGCAAAAGAGTTATGACTTTTGATTGTGAATATAATATACCTGTATATAATATATATTCAATATTTATACAATATAGCTGAGTCCACTGGATAATTATTTGTACTTATCCTTTAATCAACATTTAACACTATTTAGTATTAAACACCACTCACAGCGAGATTCTTCAATTTCTTTACAATGTCCAAATGTTATTTTTTTATTTTTTATCCTTCCACACCCCTGTTGTTTATCATTTAAGCTCCAGTTACATTAACTAATGCTTTATATATTGCTTTATTTTTACCTCTGATGTTAGACTGTATCAGAATTTATATCATTCTGCCTCATAAAATCTAGAAACATCTGGTAAAAAGGCTGTCTGTTTTCCTAACAAACCTTTTTATCTACTTGGTAGAATGAGGTACAATTGAATATATTTTTGGAGCTTATAATTTGCCTAAGAAAATAAATGGCACCCCATTAAATTTTACTGACTCCTTAGTCAAAGAAGTCTAGAACCAGGGCTGTTCCCGGATATTTGACCCAAACACTTTAGAGATGCCAGTTTACCTATCGCATGTTCTTTGGAATGTTGGAGAGAACTGAAATACCTACAGAAATGGGGAGAACATGAAAACTCTAAACTCTAGTTGTGGGGATGGAATGTCTTCCCTGTGTCCATGTGGTAATTTCTGGGTACTCTTGCTTCCTCCCACAGTTCAAAGTCATGCACTTTTTTAATTTATTATAATAAATTGCCCTGATCTGAGTATATATAACTAGTTAAAATGTAACCTTTGTTTGCTATTAAATAGCTATTAATGCGTTTTATTAAGAGCCATTACAAAAACAAACTCTGGAGCTGTGAGCAACAACATGCTACCAGATAATTCAGTGATTATTAGCAATTAAATATTACAGAATAATTGAATTGGGAAGAGTTTTTGCACATTTTACTATCCTGGTCATATGCTTTTCCTTGTCCTCTCCAGAATTCACAAGAACGAAGCGAGTGCCAGTCCATTGCAGGGCTGACGAGAGGCTGCTGTTTTAGAACCACTGCAACATACTGCAAACATCCGCCCTACTCTTACGCACAACACAATTGTGTCAGTGTGACACCCAAAAAAGGCACTGCCAGGACGTGTTTATCACCATAGTGGTTGGATATTAGGCAACAGAGCCACTCAAGCTCCAAATGGAAAATACATTTCCCAACCAATACTTTTACTTATGTTCAAATATGTAGATATAGACCACATTTTTTTCACTTTTTATTGATATGTGTGTAGATGAATACCAATAAAAATAATAAAAATACAATATATTACAAAATAGCAATATGCAACATACTGGGATGTACTGTTGTTGAAATACTGTCCTGGAGGTTGCAGTAGGACCACTGTTTTGATATGGACAGGTTGATAAGGTTTGATAGTAATAACCATGAAATGTAGATTATTTTGCAGTGCTTAGTTACCTAACTTTTAACGTCTTTCAGCCAATTGCTTTGTTGCGAACCACTTCTGGTTATTTAATGGAAATTGCTGGTGTCTGCATAAATGTTGATAAAACTGAAAATGGTGTATGCATGAGCCACTTTTAGTACAGGTATGTGTAAAGTCCATCTGATCAAAGCCTCATCAGTTTGCCATGCTGTTAGATAGGTATTTTATAACCTTAAAAAATCTGTTTATA
>JAUZST010009257.1:0-13092 GCA_034779995.1 Parotocinclus haroldoi
CTTGGTTGTGTTCAGCTCCACGTTGTCGTGGTTGCTCCAGAGGACCACCTGCTCCACAACCCGTCTGTAGGCAGACTCGTCACTGTCCTGGATAAGACCAATGACTGTCAAGTCATCTGCAAACTTCAGGAATCTGACTGATGTTTCCTTGGAGATACACTCATTTGGGTAGAGTGAGAAGAGCAGCGGGGAGAGAACACAGCCTTGTGGAGCTCCAGTGCTAATGGTCCTGGTACCTGAGGTGATCTTTCCCAACCTCACCTGCTCTCTGCTGTGAGGAAGTTTGCGATCCACTGGCAGGTGGAGACTGGCACACTGAAGTGAGCCAGTTTGGTGACTAGATGTCCAGGGATGATCGTGTTAAAAGCAGAGTTCTTGAAGTCCAAGAACAGAACTCTCGCATATGTATTTGGACAGTCAAGGTGCTGGAGGCTGTAGTGAAGTCCCATGTTCAGCCACAGATGTTGAAGTTGCCTGTCACCTGTAAATCCGGCACATTTGTAGGTTGCTGAAGCTGGCATCCCAGGTGGTCCCATAAATGTCTGATATAAATCTGGCAACAAGGCAGGCCAAGAAAGTGCTGCAATCTGGCAGAGATATTCCTGAGAAAACCTTGCTTTGAGGGGGTGCATTTTCTTTCTGAAAAATACCATTTGAAAGACCTGCCATGAGAGGGAACATATGGTTGGAGGATGCCCTGCACATATCACTGAGCTGTTAGTGTCACTAGAGGTGAGCACCTGTCATATAAAATAGCTCCCCAGATCATCAAATCAGCAGTCGGGGCAGTGTGTCACTCCACAGCAGGATTGTGGAGGATTGAATTACTCACCAAGATGCCTCCACACTCAAACCAGACTGCCATTGGATCCCAAATAGGACTTGGATTCATTTTTAAAGACGAAGCGATTCCAGTCCGTAGCAGCCCATGTCCCTCGTTCACGACTTATCAGATATCAAAAGTATATCAGAAGAAGATCTCACAGTCATGTTCGAATATCTAGTCGAAAACTTGATGTGATTTTGGATGTGATTTTTTGGTTGTCCACAAATCAAACAAATCTTGCATTAGTTTGCTTTCTATGGATATACGCATGTATTCGGGAACTCTACTGGCACACAACTAGAAAATGTTAGAGAATCAAATATTGACTTAATCTGCCAAAAATAAAGGGATTAAGGTCCATTTTATGATTGTCTAATATTTTCAAATGGTAGCTTTGTATAAAATTAGCTCATTGTGCATGCTCTCTAATGACATTATACCTCTTCTTCACTATAAATTATGATAATTGTTTATTATTCTAGCCTTCCTCTGTCTCATTTCTCCAGATCTCAGGCTCTCCCCATCAATTTCTTAGATCTTTATTCAATTACAGTATGAGCCTCACATTAGCTAATGAGAGCAACATTCGTCTTCCATCACCTAAACACAATGTTCAACTAAAAATGTTGTGTCAGTAATTTTGACGAATGTTCAGCAGGTGTGTAAATGTGATTAGCTGTATTCAATGCTCACTGGGTTCTGGGTTCTTTCCTCAGAAAATGTTCTTTGTTGTGAGGTGATGCTGCTTTTAAAAGTAATTTTGGAGTAAATCTCTTTATTGTGCTCCTCCACAATAATTTTTTATTAAAGAAAGACATTCAGAATGAAAGTACCTTTATAGTACAAACAGAAAAAGCAAACCAAAAATATATTCAAATCCCTGAACCATCAACCAATAGCTATATAATATTAACCTTGCCACCAGAAACAGATGCAATGAATTTGATATATCCCATAAAACAGCTTTCATCTTAACTATAATGTAATGGGAATTGTAGCTCTGAAAGTCTTTTGGCATCTGCAGGAATTTTTAAGGCGGTTCAAGCGAGTGGTTCAAGTGCTGATAGAATCAGCATGTATATTAGAAAGAAAGAAAGATAGTGGGGAGTACTTTGGTAATGTCCTTTACCATTTTCAGTAATCCAGAGTGAGACAAAAAAAATATTTATCATTTTTCCACCCATCCATCCATTATCTTCAGCTTAATCCACACGGGTTTTACATTTACATTTATGTCATTTAGCAGATGCCCTTATCCAGGGTGATGTACAATTAATACAATCTTATATTCCAAGTAATTGTGGGTTAAAAGCCTTGCTCAAGGACCAAACTGTGGCAGCAGTGGGATTTGAACCCTGGACCTTGTGGTCCATAGTCCAGTACCTTTCCACTAGGTCACCACAGGGTTCCGGGCCAGATGATGCCTAGCAGGCAAATCTGGGCCCAAGGGCAGAAACAACCTGCCAATCCATTGTAGGGCACACACAAACATGTGCACAGTCACACACTAAAGGCCACTTTAGAGACACCAATTAACCTAGCATGCATGCCTTTGGACTGTGAGTACATCAGAGTATGTCATAGGACATGCAGGCTCCACTTTCACCCTGGGATTCTTGCTGGGATTCCTGCTTGTTTAATAATAAAGAGCAAAAGAAATTTTTTAAATACTCAAATGAGTCCTGATAAAATGATGAGCAGGTTATAAGAAACTAAATGCTGGCAGAGTTAAGCTGAGTTTTGCTCTGCCTGTTGAATATCTGTTGTCTTGATACCAAAAGGAATTGTCTTTCTTGTTTCTGGTCTAATTTGTCTGTAAGGTTTTCATTCACATTATGCATTCATGAAATTTCCCAGCGTTCTTCCTGGAAATAGACCCTTATGACATAAGACCCCTAAATGGTCAGGGGTAAGAGCAGTGCGATTTTCTCTACATGAATAAATAATTGCCCTATTTACATCACATTTATGTGCACTAGAATTGTCAGACTTCAAACGGATAAAATGAGTTGGTTCGAATAATAATCCATTTGAGTTGGAACTATTGGAAAAAATTTTGACGTCGAGAATGGAACTGAAGCTGAATTGCCATGTGCTATGTCCTCCATGAATCATATGAACATGTGGGCCCAGATCAGTGAGATGTCTGGTGTGATTATCTGAACAATCTCCGTCTCTCTGAACTGTGGCCTTTCTGTACACCTAAAAGTTATTTCTTTTTACAGACCATATAAAGAATATTTAGCTTAAATTTTTCCCTCACTCTTTCACTTTATGCGAGCAGTAGATTGAAGGGAGAATGGAGGTAATATTCAAGAAGCCATGTGCCACTGTTGATAATGTCAGTGGCTTTGAGTCTGGTTTCATAGTTACAGTTTTCATACAATATTATTAGGAAAAAAAGAAATAGTTTCTTTATTGCTGACTCATATCATTCATACCTTCCTTATCTCCCACTTAATCCACACTGGGTTGCAGGAGAGCCGGTGCCCACCCGGCAGCTCTGGATGCAAAGGCAGGAACGATCCTAGATGAATTCCAGAGTCCAGTGCCTTAACCACTAGGCTACCACAAGTCTTCAGACCTTGATTAATGACATAAAATACTTAATAATACAAATGCAAAACAATGTTTGACCATATTTTTAATGAAACAATACTAATGTATCAATATGGGAAAGTTCTTGAGTTCATATGTCGTGTTTTTCAGGTGATCATCTAATCAGTACCTCGTTACGTTAAGTTCTGGTAAAGAAGATTTTGGGTGGTCTTATTTTTTTGTTTGTTTTACTAATAATGAATAATGAATAGGAACTGAGTAATTTTATAAGACATTAAAGACATGGTACTTGCTAAAAGTTTCTGTACGAACTTCAGACAAAAGGCAGGGGTTCCACTTTGTTGGTGCACCAAACACTGAACACCTTCATCCTTAGGGAAAAAAATGCATACCCTGCATAGGTACCCATTGCACTAACTCATCAGTTATACTCTCTCCATTCTGAGACTGTCAGCTGTGGATTAGGTATTCGTTCTTCCTGTCCGGGCTGAAGAAAAAGATGGAAGGGATGTCCATCTGATCTATACTGTGAAAGCATGAGCTTATAAGTGTTACCTGCACTTTAAGGCCCAAAAGGTCTGGTAACTGTGGTTTTCTTTTCTGTTAAAGTGTGACTATGGTTCCAGTTATCAGCCACTTCTGTTAAAAGCTGTAGAATAGTTGCAAGTGACTGCAATTTGCTTGGATGATTACTGGTATCCTCCTCTGACTTCTACTGCCAAAAGTTATCCACAGGTTCCCTTTTCGCTGGACATTTTTCCTGAGTCCAACCATTCTCAATACATCTCGACAGCTTTGAAAGAAAAAAACCCTCCAGGGCAGAAGTGTTTGAACTGACCCTGGCTACCCTAGCCTCATTTAAAGTCAAGTTTAGAAATCACTCTTATTCTAATGCAGATTAACACTATAACTTATCTACAGAAACCTTGCTCACTTGATTTTACGCTGCATTCCGGGGTCACATGTAGGGGTAATATAGACAAAAACCTTTTTTTCTTTGTCATGCACACACACTTGTACAAAGCAGGCATATTTAGTGGAGTCTGCAAGTTTATCCTTTAAATGGCATTTTATTAGATGTGCTGTTTTATGCTCTCGTTGCTGAGAATTTCACAGCATACACAGCATACACCCCATTGTGGCATTGGTTCTTCCTATATCTCTAGGTGAATCCCAAACGTAAACTTGCATCATACCACCTCACAATGCTTTATTTAAGAAGCCTGTGTATAAATTAGCATCAGTTGATGCAAGGGATGTAATGAACTACGACTGTCGCCATAAATGTATTAAAACAAAAATCTGGCACTTAATTGACACAATTTTTAGATTGTTATTCCTGTTAACAATAGAATTCCTGTTATGAAATAACTCCTTTCACTCCTTCAAAACTGCAGTTTGAGAACCACTGCTCTAAACGATGAATTTTAGTCCAAAACAAATCCAACTGAACATCTCATGCAAGCTCCTTTTATTTAAACATCAACAAACTGGATCATAATTATGTAATAATTAAATAATAATAATATATTTAATATATTTAATATATACCATATTCGAATTTAAACTAAACATTTAATAATATCGATCAAAATTATTATGACATTCAGTATGCAAAGAACTGTGCGTCAAATAACAGCAGGAATAAAATAGCTTAGGGGCTGTCACATCAAGTCCAACATGTACTGATGACACAAAATAAACCCAGATTCTAACCAAACCATTTACTCAAACCATAAATTAAATCTGTTTCCATTTATGCCATTTAGCAGACGTCCTTATCCAGACTGACTTACAGCTGATACATTTTTACAATCTAAGCAATTGTGGGTTAAGGGTCTTGTTTGATGACCCAACAGGGGCAGGTTGACAGATGTTCGATGTAAACCGGGGACCTTCTGGTCCATAGTCCAGTACCTTAACCACTCTGTCCCTGCATCTGCTGATTTTTTAAGACTGTGCAGAATAGTGCCAATTAATGACAGAAAACAAATCGACTGACGTAATGCATGCTGTAAGTAGCGTCGAGGGAAACCATTTGTTATTTTCGCTTATTGAAGCGGAGGAATAAAAAAGGAACATTATAAACCATTTAAAAAGTAATGGATCAAAGTAAATATTGACATAGACGTGTTTTCAGCTTCAACATCATCGATTATGTAGACCAGCCGTGGCAGTCCAAGTTTTAACACACTTGATAATGTCAGCTGACACATCATTAAAACAATAATTAATATATTGCTGCAAACACACACCCCTAGTCACGTGTGTAATTTTCATACAGGGTGGCTCCAATAGTGAAAGTGCAGATGTCTCTAATAATGTGGACACTGAGTGCCTAGTGAAAATACTACAGTGATAAACTGAGCACCAAAACCCAACCGCCTCCGTTCCATCATGTAAAGTAAATAACTAAAGCTTATTTTATCACATGCCGAAGAACAGTCTGGACTTAAATCCTGTAAAACAAGAAGTACTTGACATGGTTATTCCTGTTAATGATGCAACTCAACCCCTCTGTCAATGTGCATGTAACACTAACTCCTCCACATTAAAAACAGACAGGTCTAATGGCTTTTAATATGCTATAATAGCCTGGATGTCACTTTTAATTGGGGCGTTGATTGTCTAAAGTGGTCTCACCACTGCAGTGATTAGTAATGATATACCCTTAACCCCACGACCTTCCGCCAGAGACCACAAACGTCCCACTCGTCTTACATGGTCTAATTGCACCTTCCCCATTGAGGTAACTCAATCTAATGCGGAACTCCTGCTCTAAGCTCCAACTGACATCCATCAAAGTACCTTAATGAATCACGATCCATGTTTTGTTCTGTCTACATGGCCAGAAATATGCAGACACCCTTTCTAACAAGTGGATTTTGTCCTGTCAGCTAGACATACTGCTTATAAAACTTACTGCACTTTGCAGACACTAATCCAAAGCCACTTAGAGATAAAGATTAAGGGCTTTGCTTAGGCTCAGCGAAGGTGGGATTTGAATCTTCCAATTTGTAGACCTTAACCGAAGAGCCACCACTGTCCCCAAGGTTAATGATTTTGTTCCAGGGCCTAACTGGGGCGACTTGATAGGTACAGGATTATAATTCACAACCATTTTCTTAGTCCAAAGCCTTAACCACTGAGTCACCAATGCAACTGAGCTGAGCAGTTAAAGGTTAAAGGCCTTGCTTGTGGCCAAACAGTGGCAACTGTACAGAATTAGAATTTGACCTCACAACCTTCTGATTGTGTAGGCTAGAGTCTTAACCAATGAGCCATCACTAACTTGTTCATGCAGTCTCTAAAAATATCCACTAGCAGTACAATGGGTTGTTCTAGAACTAGAATGGTGGTCATTAGAACTAAACAAATGATATACATACATATTCTTATATTAGTATAGAAATATATTAGTCAAATTATAATTCTAAAAAGCTTAAAAGTATTTAAAATATATTTTTTTCACTTGAATGAGATGATGGTCAGGCCGGTGGTTTGGTGGGTAGCACTGCTGCCTCACAGCAAGAAGGTCCCAGGTTCAGTCCCAGGGTTCAGCGGCCTGGGTTCTTTCTGTGTGGAGTCCTGCCCATGTCTGTGTGGGTTTACTCCCAGTGCTCCAGGTTCTTCCCACAGTGTTCCTAAGGCATGCGTGCTAGGTTAATTGTATAATTGTTAAATAGTATCTTTAAATGTGGCCCTTCATGTGTGACTATGTGTGTGTGTGTGTGTGTGTGTCTGGCACTGGTGACCAGAGTTGCCAGGTGTTACCCGGCTGGCCCGCGACCCCATGTAGATTAAGCGGAAGATAATGAATGAATGAATGGGATGAATAAATTCGTGGAATAAAATGTAATACTATACAGATTGCAATGGCATGACTTATAATATTTTGACTTTAATATTCTGGCAATCCAATAATAAACAGAAACCGTATCCTATTTTTTTTTCACAACCAAACAATATGTAGTACACATATACTGTACAATAAATTACAGAAAATATTCAAAATGTTTATAATGAAAAAATCATAACGTTAATGACTTTGCTGTTACATTAAATATGTCAAAGTAAAAAACAGATTCGTAATTGTCTGATAGGAAATAAAAAGTAAATGAAATAAAAAAGAAAATGTTGAAAATTGTTTAATATACTGCTCACAAAAATGACAAAATATCCCCTAATTTTTTGTGAGCAGTGTAGTACCTCCTAATCGAAACTCACACAGAATAACATCTTAAATCGGTCATCGTTGTAATTTTAAAATGGCCATCATCATTTGTTATCATTTGGGCCCCGAGATGACTAATAAAAGCAAAAGCAGACTTCTCAGGCAGAAGTTATGGTTTCTCATTAGGATTAATAATGATTGAAAAGGCAAATAAAAAGGCTGTCATGTCTTTTCTTCATGAACGTTTATGTGTCGCTTATCAGATTAGGTGTAATTTAAATTTGAATGAGAGCTGCTTTAATGTGGGAGATAAAGAAGTAGCTGCATGTTAATTTGGTATTGAATGTTAACAGGATTTGGGGCATGTTTTGATATAGTATATTACAATGTAGGTGATATGGTGGACAGTCTAATATCCTAACCCTCTCTTACTGTAACCTGGGTTTGCATATTGATTTTCAGTCCCTCATTAACCTAGATGGAAAAATAGATCAGTTTATATTCCTCTTATTCTGTATTTAAGTGTTAGTGGTCACTGCACTTTGTAGTTATACAGATGTAGACTATAGTTAATCTGTTTCTCTACATACTTTGTATGTCCCCTTTACTATATCTTCTGGTCAGGACCCCCACAGGACCACCACAAATCAGGTGGTGGCTTTTTCTCAGCACTGCAATGACACTTATGAGGTGGTTTGTGTGTAGTGTAAGTGTGTTGCACAAATATGAGTGGATCTGACAGCAGACCCTTATGTATATATAAAACAGTTCTAAGGGTCTGCTGTGGAACCTGAGGACCCTGAGGAACTGGGTTTGAATCTAGAGTTGGGTTTGCAAAGTAAAGGTCATGTGGTAGGATTATTGGACCATGCAATTGACTGGCACCCTGTTCATACAGCATTTCACATAATATATTGTATAATGTATTTTGCATATTATAGTGCAGTTTCAGAAATATAGTATATTGTAAAAGCTTCTGAAATACATTAACCTGGAATCACCTTGAAGATCATTTTAAAGTATTGTACAAAACAATGATACTGTTAGGTCTCTGTGTGGTGCTGATTATAATAATAAGCACGGTTTTTGAGTTTACAATACTGTGTCAAATAAATTTTAACAACCCTGATGAACACTATATGTGGTCTGTTATAGGTACAAATGTAATTATGTTTCCCATAGTAGCTTGCATTTATTCATTCTAGTGATTGAAAACTAGTTTGGTCTTAAAAATGTTTAATTTTGTGTGCAGAATTGTTCTCCGTGTGCGTTAGCAGGCTTAATCAGAATTAATGATGCTTCCTGGCCCTCGTGATTCAGAATTTCTGCAGTGCTCAGGCAGACTTATACATTCCCGTGAGTAAAACCCAGTGTCTAACCTTCCGGGTGCAAATAATGTAATTCAGTCATGCATGACAGGGCTTAAGTGTGTTAAAGTTGGGAATATCAAACATTATGAGGCCTATTTGTTACGCAGCAGTTACGTAAAAAAAAAAAAAAAAACTAGCAGCAGCTAGATGACTTTAAGTAAGGTAGAGCGAAGTCATCCAGTCAGGTTTCCTAAGGCTAAAACAACTGCATATATAAATGAACTTAATATTTATCACACATCAGCAATTGCACCTTTAATTTCATTTAAAGTCATCCAAGGCTCAAGTTGAGCAAAATAGCGCTAGGACTTTGGGCAGCACGGTAGTCTGGTGGGTCGGTTAGTCCGGGGTTCAGTCCCAGGGTCGAGCGGCCTGGGCACTTTCTGTGTGGAGTCAGCATTTTCTCCCCGTGACTGTGTGGGTTTACTCCAGGTACTCCGGTTTCCTCCCACAGTCCTGAAAGGCATTCGTGTTAGGTTAATTGATTACTCTAAGTAGTTTTGATATAACCTTGGGTCGCTGATGGGGACATTAAAGAAGCCAAATAAACAAACAAACAAAGCACTTCCTGTTAGTTTACATAATTATGATACTACTGAGGTGGAGTTCAGTTGTGATTTTGTGAATTTTGAGGCTCTTCTTTATCGTCGTTTTAGCCATGTTGACAAACAGACCTCTCATACAACTTATTGATTATGCAACACTTTTTGCTTACTAATGCTGCACGTATAAGATTTTTTGCGGTTAGTTGTCGTTGTGTCCCATCACACTATTCAAATGAACTGCAGTTTGGAGGTGAAACGTGCTCAGGCATGGTGCAGATTAGCATGACTACTGTGAATACACCCTGAATTGATTAATTATAAGGCAAACACTGGATGAGATGAAAATAACCCTTGCTATGGCTTCCTCCCATCGCTCTTCAACATCTTGTGTTTGGTTTAAATACTGGAATGAGATCCAAATGATATATAAAGTTTATACAGATCAGAGAAAAGGCACGGTGCAGTGGCTATAAAAATTATTTAATGAATAAGTGTATTTCGTGGTGAACCAGAGATGAGAAACGAGAAAGATGAGAAGTCCATGCTTACAAAATTACGGATTTGAAACAGGTCGGAAAACGGTAGGTCAAACTTTGTCATACGTTTGTTAAATAAGGCTAAGCTTTGATCTAAAAGAAGTCAAACACTGATATGATACCTTTTGCTTTGCCCTGGGCTTAGACTGTGTCTGATGCAAAGGGTGTAAACAGAGAATTGTCACAGATGGGGCTGTGATAAGACATGGAAGTTACTTTGAAGAACTGTCTAAACTGTCTCTATATTTTCAAAGAGGATAAAACTATGAGGTTTGAGGTGTATTTAGAAAAGCCATACTGCAGAGGGGTGCGTGGCAGTGCTGAGAGAGAAGCTGAGTGACATGAATGAGTCTCCAGTAAAGACCATTCAGTATCTTGGGAATTAAAGGATGCATGGATCTTCTGAATGTTAGCAGCCCAAATATACATAATACTTAAAATGACATCACAAACACATAAGATTTGCTAGAGCAAAACCACCATTTTTGCTCATTATGCTGCTTTCTGAACCCTAGGGGCCCGTACTTGATAAGCATACTGTATGTTGAAATGGCAAGATGGGAGAAAAGATAATCTTAATAGAAGGAACACTGCTCATTAGAGAACGTGTGAAAATGCCTAGCAAGCTCGGTAAAATTGTATCTTTTTTTTCAGAGACACTAAAGAATGTGCAACATTTATACCTAGATACAGACAACCAAAGGTAGTGAGAAATGGAAAGCTAGGCAATTGTAATTAATTTGTTTGGACGCCTGATTTACAGGAAACCATTCACTTTTGGCCAGATATTTGTTATTAAAAACTTTGCCAATAAAACTAAGAGGTTTAGTCATATAAAGTAACAGGTAATCAGTGTAAAGAGACACCATAATTTCCAAGCCTCCTCTATAAATGCCAGTAAAATATGGAGAGCTGTTAAGAGTTATGGAAGGAGGCTCTAGTGCCAATGAATAATAGGGAGTGGAAAACACTGAGAACATTCTGAATGTGTTTTGACAAAGCCATGGGGTCAGAACAGAATTTGGCTTTGGGCCATGGGCATAATATGTTAATATGACAGAAACGATCAACAATTACTTTATTTAGTTACACCCTCTTGTTTCTACACTCATTGTCCATTTTATAAGTTTTACTTACCATATAGAAGCACTTCGTAGTTCTACAATCACAGACTGCAGTCCATCTGTTTCTCTACATCCTTTTCTCGCCCCCTTTAAGCTATCCTCTAATGGTCAGGACCCCCACAGGACCAGCACAGTTTAGTGCGTTGTGCTGTTATGAGAGGATCAGACATACTTTGGTCACTCATTAGGCATCTTGCTCCACCTTGCAGATGTAAAGTCACAGACAGCAGTTATTGCACAGTGTGTGTTAATCATATTTAAATTCTTTCATCAGTGCTGACATGATGCTGCCTACAGGATGCTGGTGGCTGGGTATTTTTGGCTCCACACATAACAAGCCTTCTCTGCATCCAAACCGACAACCATCTATGGTGCAACACAATAAGGAGATGTATATCCTTATGGATAGATAGTGATCGTCACGCCTGAATATAACATCAGCATTCAAGAGACTTTTTGAGAAGTTTTTAAGACTGCACTGGGTACTGTCTTTACTTAATATTAAGGTGACTGATAATTGTGTTAACGTTTTAACTTAACAAGTATAACATTTCGTACTTTGAGAGACCAGCTCAGACGAGCTCATAGTTCAAGAGATCCCCAGTTCGACCCAGGTCTGCTGGTAATTAGTTTTCTAGGTACTCTGGTTTCCTTCCACATTCAAACAATGTATTAGGATAACTGGTCTAAATCGCCGTAGTGTAAGTGTGTTTCACTAAAATCTTTATAACCCTGCTCATGTCATGAATGACTAATAGCACTTATGTGACATTACATAAACAAATAAACTATTAATGATGCACTTATTATTTTCAAAGACACACACTGATGTGAAATACTGGAATATATTTTACAAAACTTAAACTGAATGGACTTTTGCTGAAGCCAGTGGTGCAAAACTGGACTGGCTACTCCAAATTACCTCTAGGTGTGAGTGAACGTAAGCGTGGGATTAAAAAGGTCTCCAAAAATTTGCATTTATATTGATAAATGCCCAGCCATTTTTTACAGCCTATACAAAGGCTATTTGTGATTTGTATTTGCTTTGCTGATAGTACATGCATCTTCTGTCCATTGATGTCGAGGAATAACATATTTGCTAGTCAATTCTGCTTTGTTAAACTGTCAGGTCAAGGTCTGGGTTAAGTTAAGGGTTAGTATACTAAACTCATATACTCATGTTACAAGCAGTGAAACTATGGCAGCAAATGTCCTATGTCCTTTTAGTCAAATAAGCACTCATTTTCTTGTCAAATTGAATTCACACCTATTATTTTAATTCTGGAAATGGCAGCTCCTTGGACTTCGGTTTGAACCCTGGACTGGGTTTACAGTCTGAGCTTGGTTATGGGTCTCTGCAATGAATGAATTAAGTGTACCTCTGTCGATGCCCAGTGATTTCTGGGATATGCCCCAGACCCTTCACCAGCCACTCTGAGAAGGTCAAGTTTGGGTAAAACAGGATACATTATTTTGCTTACTTACGGTATAGTCTCTGGACAAATTTGGACCATTTGAACATTTCGTAATGTTTAGGATCACAAAGTCATGGTTCCATTTGCATATGGAAAACACATTCAACAAGTCCACTTTAAATTAAATGCTGCATTGTTATTAAGGTTAATAGCATACTTAGACCATACAATACCCTGTAAACTAAATTAGCTGTTCTATTAAAAGCATAATTGTATTATGCGGCATTAGCGTGAGTGAACTATATTCTGCGATCCTCCTGCACTCCGCACTAATGATGATGCTGTTGATGATGATGATGATGATGATGATGATGATGATGATGAGCAGGTGTTACCACTCAGGTGAATTATGTGTTTTGGATGCACTCCACAGTACTCTATTATAAAAGTTTCTCATTCTATAAAAGGGAGAGAGAGAGAGAAAGAGAGAGAGAGAGAGAGAGAGAGAGAGAGAGAGAGAGAGAGAGAGAGAGAGAGAGAGAG
>JAUZST010009258.1:0-13091 GCA_034779995.1 Parotocinclus haroldoi
GGTTGAGGCATGGTAAGTCTAGTGATAACAGAATGTACAGAGCGCTTAGAAACAAGGTAGGGACCAAGTGACTTAGCGTCGTGATAGTGACGGGAGTGTGATATATATAGGAGAAGTGAAATTACAAACAGGTGAAACTAATGAGGTACTAATCAGTACTCGGGTGACGGTGCGCGTGCGCTGTGAAGGGTTTGGTCGCTGGAACTGCCCGAGGGCGTGACCGCAATCCTACCTGTGTTCAGCTAAAACCTCTGCTGACTCCTGTTTTGCGACCCTAAAGCACTCTAACTCTACAATTAGCAAACAGTTAAAACCACACAAATCATTACATAATCCTAAAAGTTAACCATAAACAAATAAAACAAATAAATTGGATTATAACAAAACCAATGGACACCTGTGCATTTACACAGTCCTAGAGCTGAAACGACAGTCGTTATTTCATTGGTGAAACTATTCTGTTACTCTTTTTACCTCAGATCCCATCTTGAGCAGCTTGAGTGTGCCCAGGGTGAGTCCAAGACCCACGTGATACCATTTCAATTTTCCCGTGGCGATCTGAGATAAAAGGTCAAGATCCCTACTCTACTCTTCCAGTTCCAGACTACCTAGGTTTTGTTTTCCTTATTGGTCATGATAAAGGCAAAATGTGTTATTGTAATTCTTGCGTAATGTTATTTGAACCCCAGTGGTTTATAAGTTGTCTTATCTATCACCACCTCACTCTTAGTCTCTCCTCACATTATCAACAATGTTATCAGGACATCACTCAGGGATTTGTTTAAAATCAATAAGGGGTTGTATATGCTTTGAGGGAGAAGGACGCACATAACCAGGGGAGACGTTACTCCCTTTTAGTGAGAAATTTGCATACGAAAACATATTACCCTTCCATGCTGAAAGGGCATGGGACTTTGCCTGTCAACTCATCTCTTGACTCAAAATCAAATACGTTACGAGTGTCATACTGATAATCAGCAGGCATACAGCTACTGCCATACTCACAATTTAGTCATTGTCCCTTTGTTACTCTTACTCTAGATCTCCCTGTGGTTTGGTATGGTTGGAACATGGTTAGATCACACCCTTTGTGGCAATTTTATTTCAATTTTCGCACATACCTTGTTTTCTTAAGATAATATTGGGGCGAATAAAACTCTTGAACTCCTAAACTCTTATCTAGAAAACTAAACTGTCAAATAACATAACCCTGCAAGAAAAATAATCACCAAAAAATACACCCCACTTGAATCATAAAATATTGTTGTCCATTAGATAAATTTTCATGTCTCCTTTCCTGAATGTGTAGCATTGACAAGTTAACTCTCTAATTAGTCGATGAGAAGGCTGACTGGTCACTGGCAACTGCTGTTTGACTGTTGTAGTCCCCTTGGCTGTTGTGGTACCCTGGTTGTGGCGAGGAGGCTGCCCGGGCACAGGCAACTGTTGTCTATGTTGAGTCTTGTTCTGTAGACAGTGAGGAGGCTGCCTGGGCACAGGCAACTGATGAGGGGGCGGTCTGATCTGTAGTGACAGCTGCTGAGATGTCTTCTCTGATTTCCGCCAGGTGCAGTAGCTCCAGTGATACCACCTCGATTCTTTACCCTTCAGGCAGACTGCACAGGATATCCCCTATGTCGCCTGGTTCTACCAGTTGTCGTTTTACAGCTCTCTTTTCTCAATCCTGCAAAGAAGAAGCTATCACAGACCTTGTATTTCAGTAAAATAGGATCTACTTATTATATTATATTTCAACGTTACTTTGAATATTATGAATTGCCCAGTTCACACATTTGACTTGTTCGAGATAAAATTCAATTTGGTCATCTGGTTCAATTAATCCTTTTATTCTTATTTCTCTTGGTGCTGATTCCAGCATCCGTTATATTCCGCGGAAATCTGTTTTCTACTATGCACCATTTCACATACCATTTCACTCAGCTATTAAAATTTAGTTCCTGATTCTAATTCTGATCCTTTTGTCTTAAAATTCTATTAATTAAGATATTCAACATTTTTAATCATAGATTTAGTTTGATTTTATAATTGTAATAAATTGTCATACCTACCTTTTCTCTGAAATCAATATTTCAGAGATTACTTCAGAGATGAGTTGCAAGTGGGCACCCTGACACAAACACACTCAGGACTGTGAACAGATGTACAGTAGTCTCCTCACTATGATTAACTCCCATTCCAATCATCATCATCTATATTTTAAATGTTTGAATCATAGACTATTTAGCTCAATGTTTTTGGGCATGATACATTTAGGAGGCCAGGCCCCCTTTTGACATCCTCCAGGGGGCTTTTAACAGCTTTTAGGGTGGACCAAGTCCTACATTGTAGCCCACAAGCATTGCCAGAGCGAGACCCACGAGACCCTAGACCATGTACAAACATCTAAGATGCTTAAAGTTATAATTTTATATATAACACCCCTTTTTAATTATGTGTTTTTATTATAATTTTCTGTGTAAATGCATACTTAAAATTTGTCGTTCCTTAATAGTGAGCCAAACTCTGTTGCCCAGTTGCAACACCCCTCACCTTCCTTTCTTAATCAATTTCCCAGCTCCTTATTGTCCATATCATAACTTAAAATGATACTTTATATATAAAAAATTATTTATCAGATCCAATTAAGCTTCCCTATTTGTCAGAGTTATTTTAATTCCATCTCTCGTTAGACATTTTCTTGATTTTGTTCTTTAATAATGCTTGTTTTGGATTCCCTATTTTTCTTACATCTTATTAAATTGCCCTTTCTGCTTTAGTTTAGTTTCAGGTTTTCCATAACCTATATAAGTTAATTCATAACCTTAACAGTTTACAGCTGTCCTTTGTCACCCTAATGTATTGGTTATTTTATGATCACCCCTATAATTGTTTGATTTCTTTTGTATTCTTACAGCTGTCCTAACCTCTTGTTTTCCCTGTCTTTTGATCGTTTGAGCTTTCTTATTCGATTTACATTTTCTCTGCCTTGTGTGTCAATTTATTTTGCATTTCTTCAGTGACTATTCACTTTAATTATTTTCAGCATGCCTTTCTATTTCCGTTGGATCATATGTTAAATTTGGGCTTTTCTTTTACATGCCCTCCTTCACTTATCAACATCTACTGGGGGCAAGTGATGATCATCTATGGTAAAATCATCATCTCCGTCATTAGAGTCCAAATTATCACCTTCACTCTCTCCTGTTTGAACGGAGCATGCACCTTTTTCAGGCTCCGCTTTAACCCCTCCAGTGAGCCAGTCTTGAAGTGGATGGGGCAGATGGTACAAGGGCCTTATTTTATTATTATTATTATTATTATTATTATTATTATTATTATTATTATTATTTATTTAGTTTTAGTAATTTTTTTCTAACCTACTGCGAGCCTTTCCTTTAATCAATACTCCAACCTTTTCCAATTTACTCCTCGCCGCAACCATCGCGTTATTACATTCATTTACTTTTGCATGTATCATACGCTTTAGATTGCCTTCATCACTTAACATTTTAATTTTTTTTAAACAAATCTACAAGTCTCTGTCTCACATCCTTTGGCTTTTTAGCCATTTTTTTTATCTTTACCATCTGCAACAAAACCCTACTTATTAACCCTATTTGAACCTCTAATAACTGCTATCATTCTTTCTGCCCCAACCACCTTTATTCAATTCTCTATCAAATTCTACAACCATGTCAACAAATTACGTTAAACAATTTTCAACCACACAAATGTTCTAAATCTAACTTGAACTCCAAATTATAATTCTAAGCCAAAGCGATTATATTACTCAGCTCAAAATCACCTCCATAAACAGCGCTGGCACAATACTTAATCTATATTTATACGTTACTATAATTAGTCATTCATGTAAGTTTGTCATTTACAAAACACGTCAACACGTCACGTTATATTATCATTATACACAAATCTACTGATCCTACTGACATATATAACATTACAGGACATGGCATGACATGATAAACCCTATAGCATGGGAGCCCTGAAGCTCCAGGCATCAGTTTGGTCAAAACCTTAGTTAACTATGAGGCCCTTGAGGTCCCTGGCAGGTCACTGACTGTAATTCAGACAATTTTAGACCAAGAGCCACAAAATTCAGCAGGCTTGGGTGCGCCATGACTTGACATGCAATGCACTTGATACCAGTGAGGTCCATGGCACCTTAACCCCTGGCAGATCACTGATTGTAAATCGTTGAGATTTTGACCTACCACACAATAAAAAGCACGACAACCTGAGGCGCACCTAATGTCCATGGCAAAGGCTGGAGAAGCTATCAGGTTATTGATTGTATCACTCAGTTTTCAACCTACAGATAAAAATTGGCAGGTCCTGAGTGCACTCTAAGGAGACATGCAATATCATTATCCCTAACCTAAGGTATATGGAAAATATGGAATCCAACCAAAGGAATTACAACGATTAAGTGACATATCAATCAACATCAGATCTCTCATCAAGAACAAATAAATATTTACCAAAATATAAGAACAGATATCACAGATCAATCTAGGTGTTAGCAGTGTTAGCAGAGACTGAGCAAATCGCTGATCCTCCAGAGGAGAGGAGGTTTGAGTTATGCAGCTCCTGTAATTTCGCCGGCTAAAGTAAAAAGGGCTGCAATCCTTTATCTTTCAAAAAAGAAAACTTTGAAAAGCCATATACGTGATATAGTCTGGAAAAAAAACAAGTGCGCTTGTCCTTGGATCACCTGCACATCAGACTTAGCGTGTGTGGATTATTACTGGCAGTAGTTGTTTGACCTGAGTACACTTGTTGAGCCACCTTATGCACCACCTTAATCTCATCCTTATCCTGTCTTTTGAGCCACTTGTAGCATATCTGTGCATTTGCCCAGTGTTGCCACATGGAAACCTCAGACCTAATTGCCCCAAGCTTAGTACGGAAGTTATCCATATTGGTACGACTTGCCTTAACATCCATACAAAGGTCCAGACCATTTCCAGGTGCTAAGCAGACATTTGTTGTCATCACCCAATACATGTCCTGCCATTGATAGCAAGTCACCAGCAGCTTTGTTTGCAGTGGTTTCATAAAAGAGAAATCTGGACTTCTATGAACTGGAACCATATCATCTTCAGTGATGAATGCAGGTACATTTTTGCATTTAACAATGGTTGGGTTTGAGCAGGGTTAGACTGACCTCAAAAATTTCATGCACAAGCCTAGCCTACATTCTCCGTGATGCAGCAAAGTGGATAAAAGAAGTGATAATTCAACTCTGTTAAATCATGTTAAATCATATGGGAGTTAAACAACATTTCACATACACTGATAAATTTTCCACTTAAAGTATAGGCTAGCAAATTAGCAGCATTTAAAATAAAATGTAATTCTTTCATACAGTGAAGTATAATAAACTATTGTTTACACATTTTGGTTAATACTTAGAAGTGTAAACATCATCTACAGTATCCATAGCTGACCGGTTTATCTGCTGCTTAATTGTGCAACTGTGGTTCACCTGCACCAGATTGACTGCCCAGGTTTGTACATAAAACTCCACCACTAAACTAGCCTACTAAAATCAAAATTTACACATGGGAAACATTTCTTTTGCTAGAACAATGTAAAAAATCTTCCAGCACTTAACTGAGAAATGTGACTACATCCTGCAACAAGACTGTGGGGTAGGTGGGTAGACTTTTAAAGAGATTACACCACTGTCCGTTAACCAATCACATTGATAAGATTTCTGGCTCAGTCTGCATGTTTAAAGTGTCCCTGTGTGTGTGCCCTGTGACTGATTGGGTGCACTGATGCTCACCTAAGTGCCAGTCAGCCCCTCCATGACCCTGAAATGGATTACTGGTTCATGGAAAACAAGTGCAGTTTTGATGTTAACTAAAGCATGTCAGGACATTACTTCTTGTTGAAGCATCTGATTAGTGAAATAACATCTGTAGTGACGTGGCTTTTGTCTGTCTCAGTGTGCAGGCCAGATGTAAACCTAATAAAGCATAAAGCTCCTGTGATTTCAATACAGGAGGAAAACTCCAGAGCTGCTGCTCTCCTTGCTGACCCTGAGAGACAGCCTGATGGAAGTGATTCTGAGGAATTCTCTGTAGAGGATGAAAGTGATTCTGAGTGTTATAACTGGGATCAATATAAAGATTGGAATGACTGCGTGGTGGAACCGGGATATAATGAAGTTGTGGAGAATGGCAGGGTCAAGATCAAGTTCCTGACCAAGATGATGGACGATGAGCAATTTCAGGTGGTCTTCTCATGGTCCCAGCAACACCTGGCCCAGATCATAGATGGGACTGTTAGTTTTCTGAATACCATACTGAGCTGGAATTCAGATGGCTTGGGAGTCACATTGAGGGCGTCAGAATCCAAAACTCCTGGATTTGATCCGATTTAACTCAACCTTCCAGCTCAAGTACATGAAGAGTGTCCTGATGAAGGTTCTTCCAGGAGAAGGAGGAGAAGGAGATGACCCATCACAAACCACCAGTTCTGCCAAGAGGAGGCGATTGGACTGAGACGGTGACTGATGATGAAGACTGGAACAAGACAAGCAGAGGACACATTAAGAAAAACTGCTGATCTGTGCAATCAAAAACACATAGAACTAGACAAGGGGTCCATTGTTTATTGTTATAGCACAAACCTGAAAACTAGAAAAGATAGTGAAAAAACAACTGACCTGCTTTGTTCAGGTATGTTTGCTTTTGTCTTGGATAAATGTGCAGAACCAGAGATTTGAGCACAAACTGGAATCACACGGAAAGCTTTCACTCCTCCATCATTCCTATGTACTATCTGTGATTCGGGCTGAATGTGTTCTTTTGCAGCCCAGACTAATACTACTGTGAGAATCTGATGCTGATGGAGATCCCTGAAAAACTGCAGTGGTTCTTCTCACCTGACTGGACTTGTCTTATTTCTGTACTCTAGTAAACAATCTCATCTAGATGTGGAAGAGACATTCTCTGATCAAGAGCTTGTTAAAATGTTTCCAGTTCATATATATTGTCAACACATTATTGTTCATTGTTGTGGACGTGGACGGAAGAGAAAAATTCAAGGTGTATCAGTATCCATCCAGTATCTATCCATCAACATTTGAATGAAATGAAACACTATGTCAGGAGACCAAGGAGGACACAGAGACATAAAAAAGCTAGACTGCAGTTTGCAAAATGTATGTGAGTAAGCCAAAATCCTTCTGGAAAAACATCTTGCGGACAGACGAGACCGAGATAGAGCTTTTTGATGAAGCACATCATTCAACTGTTTACTGAAAATGGGGTGAGGCTTACAAAGAAAATAACTCTGTACCTACCGTCAAATATGGTGGAGGTTCAAAAATGTTATGGGGTTATTTTGCTGCCTCTGGCACTGGGTGCATTGACTGTGTGCAAGGCATCATGAAATCTGAAGATTACCAAAGGAGTCGCAATGTAGTGCCCATTGTCAGAAAGCTGGGTTTGCGTCCTAAGTCATGGATCTTCCAGCAGGACAATGGCCCCAAACATACTTCAAAAAAGCTCCCAGAAATGGATGGAAACAAAGCAATGGAAGTGTTCTGAAGTGACCAGCAATGGGTCCGGATCTAAAGTTCATTACCTGTGGAGAGATCTTACAATTGCTGTTGTGAGAAAGCACCCTTCACAGTTGAGAGACCTGGAGCAGTTTGCAAAAGAAGAATGGTCCAAAATTCCAGTTAAGAGGTGCAAGAAGCTTGTTGATGGTTATAGGAAGCGGCTGATTTCAGTTATTGTTTCGAAAGGGTATGCAACCAAATATTAAATTGAGTGTGCCAACAATTTTGTCTGGCCCATATTTGGAGTTTTGTCTTAAATTATATCACGTTTGCCCCCCCCCTCCTGTTTTTTATATCAAGAAGTAAAGGTGCTGCTGTGCCTTCTTTATCAGCTGAGAGGTGTTTAAATTCCAAGAAAGATCCTCAGAGATATGGATTCCCAAGAACTTGAAGTTGGAGACACGTTCTACCTCAGCTCCTTTGATCTGGACAGGAGTGTACTGGTGTTCATTTCTCCCGTAGTCCATAATAAGCTCTTTGGTCTTGTTGGTGTTGAGGTAAAGGCTATTGTGGGAACACCATGCTGCCAGGTGTTTGATCGCTTTCCTGTAGGCATTACTGATGTGACCAAATACTGCGGTGTCATCTGCAAATTTGATGATGATTTTGGATCTATGCAGTGGCACACAGTCATGTGTGAACAGGAAGAAGAGCAATGGACTTAATACACATCCTTGTGGCACACCAGTGCTCAAAGTGAGGCTGTAGGATGTCTGACTGCCCAACCTCACAGACTGGGGTTTGTTTGTAAGAAAGTCCAAACCCAGTAGCACAAGGGGGTGCTAATTCCCGGGTCACTGAGCTTGGACACCAGCCTTATGGGGATGACTGTGTTAAAGGCAGAGTTGAAATCAATGAACAGCATCCTGGTGTAGCTGTTTTTGTTGTCCAGGTGAGTGAGGGCAGAATGAAGGGCAGTGCTGGTGAGGATCCAGTGATGATGGAAGTGCCGCTTTCAGGTGACTGAGAACCAGTTTCTCAAAGCACTTCATCAAAATGGGTGTGAGTGCAACAGGCCGGTGCTGATGCAGTTGGACACTTTGGAACTGGCACAATGGTGGATGTCTTCCAGCAAGTGGGAACAGCAGCCTGGGCCAGTGACAGGTTGAAGATGTCAGTGAAGACCTGGGCTAACTGCTCAGCACAAACTCTGATGCCATCAGGGCTGGCTGCTTTTCGTACATTCACTCTGCTTAGTTCAGAAAAACATCCACTGTTGAGAGTGTGATGGGCTCAGCGATGTGAGGAGGCTCACTCCAAGCACTGTGTTGACTGCTGCTGTGGTCGAAACTGGCGTAGAACTGGTTTAGCTCGTCTGGGAGAGAGCTGCTGCTGGATGAGGGGGTGGGGATGGGGGGGTTGTAGCCTGTGAGAGTCTTGATGCCGTTCCACATCCGGTGGGGATCGGAGGTGTTCAAGTGCTCCTCAACAGACTGTTTGTAGGCGAGTCTGGCTCGGATTAGGAAATATTTTCACATGCTTGACAGAAGTGACGTTGTCAATACATGTGTTAAGATAGTTCGTCACAGATGATGTGTATGTGTCCAAATGTTTGTGAGAGTCCATGGTTGCCTGTGATGAGAACATACTCCAATCAGTGTTCTGAAACTGATGTTGTAAAGAGGAGATAGCACCTTCAGGCCACACTTTAACTGTCCTCGTTGGTGTTTTCACACGTTTGATGAGTGGCACATACTTGGGGAGCAGAAACAATGAGAGGTGATCAGACTGTCCTAGATGGGGGAGTTTGTATAACCATGATGAAAAGTGTGGTCTCCTTTGCTATGCCAGGAGACATTTTACTGAAATTTGGGTAACATAGTCGGTAAATTGGAGTAGTTAAAATCTCCCGCAGCAATAAAAACTCTATCGGGATGCGCAGCTTGCTGCTTTCCAGTCGCTGCACTCAGCTCCTCTATAGCTGACTTAGCATTAGCACCTGGAGGAATGTAGACTGCAGCCACAACAACAGCTGAGAACTCTCTCAGTAAGTAAAAGGGTCTGCACTTAATCATCAAAGACTTTCAGTTACAGGGCCGTCTGTAAACCATGATTTGTTTACATAAATGCACAAACCGCCGCTCTTGCTCTTACCGGAGTCCACCGCCACTCTGTCCGCCCGAAACAAACTGTGCCCGTCCAGTTAAACCACTCTGCTGGAGATGTTACTATTGAGCCACGCCTCCGTTAATCATGATGTTACACTCCGTGGTCCATCTCTGTGTTGTTGTCCTGAGTCACAGCTCATCCATTTTGTTCACTGAAGACTGCACATTAGCGAGAAAAATGCTGGGAAGCGGTGTTCGATGCAGGTTTAGCTCTAGCTTAGCCCGTAACCCTCCACGCTTTCCTCGCTTTTGTTTACGGTCTCAGTGCGTGCGCCGGCTCCTCTCAGCTGGTGGGGTTGATTCAGAGGTTGACGGCGTCCTTAGGATTTCCCGAGGGAGTTTTATATCATTAATAAAACTGTTTAGGCACCAATATCTAGTAAAGCCTGTCGGCTGTACGAGTTGCTTGCATGGGAGATTAGAATAAAAAAAAGTTGAGAGTAAATCAAATAAATACTACTGAAAATCTAAATCTTGAGAGACGCTGAGCCTCACGCTGCTCACGCGACACCATTTTGGTCATTTTGGTCAACTTGTAGTGTGTTTTTCCACTTTCATTTTGTGTGTGACTCTCAATCCAGGCCTCCATTGGTTAATACATTTGATTTACATTGTTGATTTGTTAGGATCTGTGGTGTGGACATAAAGATGCGGGAATGAAGGAACCCCACGATGTATAATAAGAATGGGAAAATGTAATAACGAAAAAGGGATTAACTAAAAAGGCAGAGCAAAAGGCTCTCCACTCCACAAAATGCAAAAGGTGAAATCGCAAAGCTGGGATGAGTCCCAAATGGGAATGGCACCCCCAGCTGGCGAGACAAAGGTCAAGCATGCTCAGAGCACAACGAGACGCCGATTTGGGACGTCTCCCAAATGGAGTGGCGCTGGAGTGCAACGAAGCGCCATAGTGTGAGCGTGAGCTCGAGCATGCAGTGTGGCACGCAGAAGAGCAACCGAGTCAAATCCCAATAGGAGCTTTTCCGGCTTAAGGGAGGCTCGACAGGAGCCAAGCGAAAATGGGAAGGCATAAACCTAGGATCTTTCCCTACAGGGCTAAATTTACCTCCGAGGTTACCCTCGTATGCATCCGTCGGCTCTAAACGCCCCAGGATGTAACCGACTACCCTAGCAAAGGAATAAAGGACGCAAACGAGGAGCCATGCGTTCCCTAAATGAGTCGCGACACGACCGAAGAACCGTATGTACGTTAACAACGTGGCAATGGACAATGCTGTGAGCTCCACTTTTATAGTAGAGCCCCCAGGTGTACGATATCACATCATTAAACATATGGACATACTTACATTTGGAGTACATTAACATTTTGGAGGCTTTTTTTGGAGATTTACTAAGCGCTTCAAACTACGATCGTTATCGCATAACTTACCTCGTTTACGACCTGTGTTTCTGCCTTCAACTACGCTTTTCGCTTCACCTTCTGGTTTGGTTTTGAATATTGCTGGTTGACCTTGGCCTGTTTACGACGCCCATTCATCAGTGGCTTCCTACCGCTCTGCTACCTGTGATAGATTCCGCTATTTTACAGCCGCCGTCACACAATGCACAACGCGAAGTTTTCCTGATGGAGTCATCGATTTTAGCAATGACCTTGACTTTTTCTCCATTTATATAGAATATGTCTGACTGATTATGAATTTTACTAGACATTGCGCTGTTCCACAGATGCTCAACGTGGTTTAGATCTGGAGAAGTTCTGTGTTTAGGGTTGTTACCATGTTGGAATCCTGCCCTGCAGCCCAATTTCCAAAGGGAGTGGATCGTGCTCTGCTTCAGTATATCAAAGTACTTGTTGACATTCATGGTTCCCTTAATGATCTGTAGTTCCCCACAGCCGACAACACTCATGCAGCTCCAAACCATGACATTCCCACCATACTTGACTATAATCAAGATAATATCAAAAATGTACCTGGTTGCTGTCACACACACTTGAAATCACACACATCTGAACCAAATATGTTTATCTAGGTCTCATCGAACCACAGGACATGGTTCCAGTAATAGTTTCAGCAAACTGTTTGCATGTTTTCTTATGCATCATCTTTAGAAGAAGCTTCCTTCTGGGACAATAATCCAGTGTGTGGCTTATAGTCTGAGTACTGACAGGCAGACCCCCCACCCCTTTAACCTACAGCAATACTGGCAGCACTTATAGCATAACAGTCTATTTTCAAATCCAACCTCTGGATATGACGCTGAGCATATGCTCTAAACTTCTCTGGTTGACCATGGCGAGGCCTGTTCTGAGTGGAACCTGTCCTGTTTATGGTCTTGTCCACCATGCAGCTCACTTTCAGGGTATTGGCAATCTTCTTGTAGTCTAGACCATCATTATGTAGAGAAACAATTATTCTTTTTAGATTCTAAGAGAGTTATTTGCCATGAGGTGCCATGTTGAACTTCCAGTGACCAGTATGAGCGTGTGTGAGAGCAATAACACCAAATTAAATACACCTGCTCCCCATCCACACCTGAGACCAATATGGCCTTTTTTACTTAGGGGTGTTAGTTTAGATATGAATGGCTGTGTGTTGATTTTTTAAGGGCACAGAAAATTTACACTGTTATATAAGCTGTAGAGTGACTACATTATATTAAATAAAGGTGTCATATCTTCAGCGTTGTCCCATATAACAAAATAGTTACAAAAATGTGAGGGGTGTACTCACTTTTGCGAGATACTGTATATGAAATGTTATTAATTTTCAGGTGCACGTTGTAGTTTTTAAGTTACAGGCTTTATTCTATCTGTTGGTCTAAATATTTTGCTAACCACATTTAATCTTTTTTTAGTATTTCACATTCTTATACTAGTCTTTTTCTTATGGCTCGTCTCCATTTTGGTTGAATGTTGTGATAATAAATCAATGTTCACCTTGAATGTTCACCAGTGGTTCATTCATTTTAGCTTAGATTTTTCATTTTATAATTTTGTTATAAATTCAAATAATAATGGCATTGTTGTTATTGTGAATCCATTAGTTGTTAGTGTTAGCTCATGCTAAATGGTCAGCAAAAACACATACAATTATTTTTGTAATACTTTCATCTCACTTCTGCAGTTATTTTTCACAGACCATTGTTAATCCTTTTTTAGGAAAAGTTGTTACCAGCGTTACCAAATCATTGTACTGAAGTTTAAAATATCTCACAGGCCAATTTAGAAGAACTCTTCTACATCTATAAATTATTTACTCCAGGTTCGAACCATTTCAGTGGTGGCACGACTGGGTAAACCAGTTTACCCAAAACCCCACCCATGTCCTTCTATCTCTTTAAAAAAACAACAAAAAAAACACAACTTTTACAGTTTCAGAAGTGTATTCTTGTTTAGATTCCTTATTATTAAGAATGGATTATGTTAC